>CAJQUW010014155.1:0-30519 GCA_907163375.1 Prostheceraeus crozeri | reverse complement strand
CCCTTTCAGCACGAAATCATTAAGATACCTGTCCTAGTGACACGCACAGTGTGACATGCAATAATTATTCAACGTAACAAAATTTGAAAATTAAATCATTGTTCGATGTGTTACGTATGACACACGATGCGTGTCGTTACTCTCATTGTCCACTGTTACGGTGACACGCCAGAGGTGTCAAATAGGTATATTTTTCTATATTTTATTTGTCCCATTTTATGTGATTTCGAGGTGTTATTGCAACAGATAATAGCATTAGATCTTGTCATGATGCACATGTTTTCTCCGGAAGAAAAGACGGAGAAAAACTGCTACAAGGAATGCAAATAGTGTTCTCAAAATCTTTGGGTGTTTGAGCGTTGACTTGTACTAATAAAGTACAGTACTATGCGATGATAACACCGTAAACAGTTTTCCTCCTTAATTTCTCATTTCACACAGTAATAATTCTCATTACGACCACAGTAAATAATTCTACACATTTTTGCTAATCTTTTAAAACAACACAATCTATTTCGAGCTTGTATTATACACATTATGGGAACCAAACATATAAGACATATAGGCTTATATGCTTGGTTCCAATTTCCCATCGAGTGTGCCCATGAAAGCTTTTTGAATAAGACTGAATAAGATCTACCTCTTATGTTTTTCCTAGAAATTGTGCAATTAAAAAAGAAACCGATTACCAATTACCAATTACCGATCATATAAATTTATAAATATTTTCGAGCGGTATAATTTTTTATGTTTATTGCCAAATGTATTTGCACATCTTTTATATTACAGTCCCACTCAATATTAATATCACTCATTTTTTCTCATTTCAATTTTATATTTACTCTTTTAATGTTACTTTACTTTTAATTACTTCTGCTTTTGCAACCTCGAATGTAACGGAAAATCAAAAGCCATTTACTGCTATACTACAAAATATATTCAACGCAATACAACCCATAATACGTTATCGAAAAGTTGTAAGGTTTACTCATGATTATTTTGAAAAAACAAGGAAGCAGCACATAGACCAGGTTGTCCAGGGCAATCAGCACATCGGAAGGACAGTTTCTTTCCGCTTTCCGGCTTGGTAGCAAACACGGCATCTCTTTGTGAGGTCGAGGTTCTCCTTCCCTTGCTTGTATGCGTTCAAGTTTATGTTGTGGATTCCGTTCCTCCAAGCATCGATTTGGTTTGTTGATCCGTGGTACAGCCAGGCGAGGTCTTCCGACAGGATTTCGTCCAATACCTGTTTGTAAGACCAAACGATTGACAGCTTTCATGCAGTAATCTAGGTAGTTCATTTTACCAGCATTCTTCCTGTAGAGAATTCCATTGAATTGTAATGCATGATTTAGAATTAAGTGCAAGCAGTACTTTTACAAACCATGTATAATTTTTTTCCGATTGATATCGTAATGATGAAGTGCGGCATCCAACCGGTCGACACGCCCATATGGGCATTGTAATTCAATACAGATCGTGACTTCTTCACCGTTTCGTGGTGTCCACCTTTGAACTATGCGGCTGACCTCAACATCTTCAGCAGCAGCAAACGTATCCATCAAGTAAACCGTCTTCTTTCCAGACGACTTTTGATCCCACAAGTTTTACGCAAAGAACTTCGCCGTTGCGGGAATAAGCTTGAGACTTAACAGGCAGATTTAAAGTGCTTTAAATCGCTCGGAACGCCCCGGTTCGCTTTTACAGTTCCAGTCATAAATGTACCATTGCGAAACAGATATCGGGCTAAATCTACAGGAAGTATAAAAGTTATCAAGATAAACGTGGTAACCTTGATTAAACAGGTCGTGTGATAATTGTATCACAATTCGTTCCGTAACTGATAATGTTTCAGCACCACGATGAGACAATCCGACTGCCCGATTTTCAGTACTCAGACCATGAAGCATCATCTTCCAAACGTAACCCGACTCGGATTCTGCCAATACATACGACTTTATTCCATACCTCCTACGCTTGCTTGGGATATAATGTCGTATTCTTAAACGTCCTTTGAAAAGCATGAGTGTCTCATCTATAGAAAACTGACTGTTTGGTAGGAATGTATTTTGGCATATATTATTAACTTTTTCCAGAAATGGTCGTACTTTTGCTAAATAATCATTTTCCAAATTTTCTGGGTCTGCAAAGCGAATATAGTTCAAAATTAACTGAAATCTGTCACGGGATAGAGATTCAGGTGACGAGAATATCTCTTGACGAAACACCAAATCGCCACTCCAGTATGATGCAAGCGTAGGCTTCTTGTTCAAAGCCATTAAAAATTGCAATCCAATAAACTTTCTGATTTCATTGACTGTAACTTGTCTGCTGTTTTGTAATTTCTGGCTTTCAGGATTATCAACTAATTCTTGCCAAAGTCTGTTGTTTGTGTAGTCGCATATATCTTGCATTAAGTCGTCAGTGAACAAGTGATTTAAGAAAAACATATCATCTTCTAATTCATTTGGAATCTCTAAGCGTGGATGTAGTCCTGTAGTTTCCAGTAAATTCTGGTCCACGTCTGACGGAATCAGTACACTTTGGACAGTTCGCCATTCACCAGTGCTGCCACCTGCATCTTCGTCAGAGCTGCTACTTGAGTCGTTATCTAGCAAGTCATTATCTTGTATTTCATCTTCAATCTCACTGCCTGAACTGCCATCTTCGTTTGTATCAAATCCCATCAAATTCAAACGCATCTGTCATGGCAGAACGCCGGGGATACCGCCGACCACTTTGCGTGCTCATTATGATATGAATGCGCAATTCGAACAGCAACAACTATCAACAAATTCTGTCGGTGTGAATGATATTCAAAGATCTGTTCATAAACGAAATCTTACGTAATAATTCGGTGAACCTGTCCTTTGAGAGTGATCATAATTCAGAAACATTCACCGATGGTTTTATGACAGGCTCTGCGTGTCACGGTATAATCGTACTATTGCATTGATTCTAATTCCGTTAATTTGTTAATAGATACATGACACGTACAGCGTGTCGTCCGTACTGAAAGGGTTAAAGCGATAATGGTCAAAATTTTCAGATTTTTAGAAATGACTTTTTTCTGGCAAACTATCACATTCAACTGATGATTAGAAATGCCATGAATAATCGATCGTGATTCAAACGGATAATATAGCCACTTAATTAGAGAGGTCGTCTCTTCCGTTTGACTAGAAAGGAAGCACTGGAACATGTAACGCTAATGAAATGGCACAATCTGCTGACATAATACCGGAGCAATCGACGAGAAGCTACGAGTAGTTCAACATTGAGCACGTCAAATTGTGCAAAGCTTCAGTGACTGCTATCAACCGGATCACACAGCAAAGCGACACAGACGATGTCAAGTTCTACAGAGAAGTTTGTGAACGCTTTTCGTTTAACTTTTTTTAATTTTGATCGTAAGGAACAACATTACGAGAAAACTTTTACGCAATGGTATGAATTCTTCGAATTTGAAGAAATCATAGCGATCGGAGCATCTTGAAGGAATCCACAGCAATCCTTAAGCAATGCACGACTATATTTCCTATTCCTGCAAGGCACTAAAAATTTATTTTTTACCCACTTATTAAGGTTCTGCATGTGCCAGCGTTTTAAATTATATTTGCACTTCCATCAAAGTGTCACGCTTAAGCAATCTAATTCTGTGAATATAGCTGATTGTCATATAAACTTCTTTTAAAAATTTAATCTAAAAATAAATTTTGAATTTTAATTTTGAGATACTTATAATGTTGAGCGGATGTAACCTTATTTTAGTCTGGTAATTAAGATTCGGTTTTTTGCGGAAAAAGGAAGATCTCTCGATCATGGCACACACGTGACAGCAGCGCGATTCCACAAGATGTTTTGTCAGCACTGCAAGATCGTGAAATAAAAATTAAAATGCAATCTGACATGTTTTCCCACTGACCTTTCGATAAGTTACTACATGAACATTTGACTCAGCATCTGAAAGGAAAGGCATCTGATATGTTTTTGAATTGGTTGAGATATTATTTATCACAACGAACCTTCAAAATTAGATATGGTGACAATTTCATTAGCACGATGAAAGATTTATCCGGTGTGCCTCAGGGTTTCTATCCTCGGCCCATACTTCTTCGCATCGTATATGAGTTCCCTATCCCGACATCGAATAGCGTAATTGTTTACATGAAATAAGTTGACGGCATTACAATTATTTAGCCCCTGCATTCCACTAGCTACGATTCCTTCATTAACATCGGGTTGCCACACATCAAACTTTGGTTTATTGCAACAAAAAGTTGGTTTATTGCTTAATAAGAAAAAGACAAAAAGACAATTTATTATGAAAAAGCATTACAACATCGACACCTCTGTACTGATTGTGACTACATACAGTACAAGGTTTCTTGGTGTAGGTTTTTTTTTTTCTTGTGACTTAAAGTGGAACAATCACATTAACTGCATTGTCAAATTGTGCTCAATCCCGTCTTTCTATCTTATGCGTAAACTGAAAAGACGTGCAAAAGACTTAATAACCGTCTGCATGTCATTGGTGGTTTTTCAGTGTTGGTGTATGCGTCGTCTGTGTTTGTAGTCCAACTCTCTGAACATCTACAGAAGGTATGTACAAAGGAGGGCACACAAGATTATCTGTGGGATATCTTGCCGTTGCGATTTGCTTTCTTTTCTTCTATCAAATGCATGCGCCTAGAGCAAGCAAAGAATTTAATTGCTTAAGGCTGAGCAATGCCAAAATCATCCGCTGCATGGACTTGTTACCGAATCGCCTTTTATACCCAGTACCGAAAGAACTGGGTTGTTGAATCACCATAGCAAATCAACTTCAGATCGATCTGAATCGTTCTCCCATTTGATGTGCAAGTTACTTAAGTTTGATCAGCTTCTGTGTACATGTTACTTCCGTGTCTTCAATTTACTTATTCATTATTTTCATATTTTGTAAAGTTTTGCCATGTTTTCGATTTTCATTATCAAGAATATATACGCTTCTTACTTCTTACTTACCTTCTTTAGCGTATATTTTAAGTATTCCTTCAGCATCTTCTTAATTAAGTCGAAGCAATCTTAAGTCTCATAAAAAATTATTCGTGCATCTATTTCGACTAGGCCGAACTACATGTATATATTATTAACTCCTTCCCTCTCATTCAAGGTACTTCCATTGATTTCTCGAACTACTAGATCCACGACTTTCAATGTGACTTCGATTGTTTTCTATTTGTCCAAGAGAAGCTTGATGATGCGAAAAAATCTACGTTGCTTCAATAATCTAAGCAAAAACTTAAATTCGTATGCGATGGCATTTGCTTTTTCTTTGAGCAAAAGCTACGAAAACAGCGTTGCATCAATTCGCATGCATAATTCTGACCAATGACTTTATTTCTTAAGCAAAAGCTATTATAATAATCAGAGCGCGGATAGATGGTCGCTCAACGTTTTTGCGAGAAATCGCAGTCATAGCAGAATACATGGCAAATTCGTGAGACCAAAGCGTTTCAAAGTTCGTCGTAATCATGAAAAAAAGTGATTTTTTAACGATTTATATCGATTCAGAGAAGACTCACTCTTCTTCTGTGGAATGAGTGATTTATTTCCTGGGAAAGGATTGTGACAGAAGGGGAGGGAGCACTGACGTTATTGAAAAAAAATGATAATATTTTGTCGATACATGGCGGATCCAGGTTTTCAAACGGATGTTGCTGAGGATCTGGGAGTTCATCAAAGTGCTTGATTTCTCGGCAAATACATTCAGTTATGGATTCTATAATTAAGAAGATGTATATTTGGATTCATTTTCCGACTTCCTAAGAAGAAATCCAAGAATCGAAAATTTTTAATGCAAAGAAACATAAATGAATGCCGTCAACCATCGGAGCAATTGATTGCACACTGTATGTATTGACAACGCATTGGGTGATGAATAAACGTAAATAGGAAGGAATACGCTTCGATTATTGTGCAGGCAACTTGCAATGCTAGACTCGAATTCACAAGTCTCGACGTAAGTTGGCCTGGCTCTGTCCATGACAGTCGTTGTACTTCGAAATTCGGAAGTTTTTCTCCATTTACGTGATTCAAAGACCATCCTGGTAATCTTGCTTGGTGATAAGGTTTATGCTCTGTATCCTTTTTTGATGACTCCTTTCAAAGTTCCCCGAAGTGAAAAACAGAAGCATTTTTATAATGAAACACAACGCGAAAGAACGGCCGGTCGTTATCGAGCAAACATTCGCCAGCTGAAAGCCGTCGTTTTCCCCGCGGTACGGGACTTCGATTGAAAATTGGGAAAGTTTTCCAACTGCTATCTATCACTTGTGCCATTTTACACAACATAGCAAGATACTTCAATGAACCCGATCCAATCGATGATGAGGAAAGCGTTTGAACCTGATGAAGACATGATTGACATAACTGAAATGCTTGAGATTAATATTCAAAACCGAAAGTCGACGCCTAGACATAGTGGATTAATTTTGTTCAATCGCAGAAACATAACGCCTTCTCTAACTGATGCTCTAGTGTCAAAATTAATGAGCTTTGATAATTATGTGAAGTAAAAGTAACAATGATACTTGTATTAAAGTTAATGATCAGTTAGTCTTTTATGTCGCCTTTTAAACATGAACCTCCACCACATCCGCAAGTCTGTACAATAGCAAGAAAGTTAATAATGGAAATTTCTAGTGAAATCTACATGACCTCATGAATCATATCATTTAAGTCGTAAATGAATATGATACAATGTGATATGATATATAATATAACATAAATATTATTAGATCAACATTTATTCATGTAGCTTTAAGTTTCACGGATTGCAAAAGCAACCGATCTTCAGACACAAGTAAATGAGAAGGAATTACAAGTCAAAGAAATGAGCTACAAAATTTAAATTCGAAGATATAGAAAATGCTATTTGATGGATCATAAAAGATACTTTTCCTTATGTCTGCACTGTGATGTGATTTCACTTTTTTGTTTATCAATATGCTATCTTGAGCTGCAGCTATGTAATACTTCTCAGTCAGACATAGATCACAATAAGCGTTTTCCACATGAATAAGGAGATGGGCTTGCAATGATATCCCAGTGGATGCTATAATTTATTTCTGCGTCATGTAATTTCCAGATGTGCTTGGATAGGGATGTTTCATTCTTAATTCTTCTTCGGTTGCTTTTGCAATCCGTGAAACTTAAAGCTACATGAATAAATGTTGATCCAATGATATAATGTTATATGCTATAAAAGCTGTAGCTTATTATTGATCACTTTCCAAACCGTAGATCTACTTGCCACCAATAATTGGATTTTATATATATATTATGATTTTTAAATGCTTTCATAACTTCTTTGTACTTGAAAATGGACCGAGTTTTCAGGTCCGAAACGTTGTCCAATAATCAATATTATATTGTAAAATGGTATTCTAACATCGCCTTCAAAGTATTAGATCACAAGGGAAAACAATTATATAGAAAAACAGAAAGAACTTTACAAAAATGCAATAAATTGATGAACGACCAACTGTTTAACAACACTTGTAAACAAAACAATATATATATATATATATATATATATATATATATATATATATATATATATATATTGACCAACTGTGAATCTGAAATAAAGAGATTAAAGTTGTTAGCCAATATCAAAACTAAAACGGTGGAGGCAATTGATGCTGAAATGAAACAATATTTTCATACCATTTATGATCCTGAGGAGGTTAAACAGAAGGAAGAAGAGTGGAGACAACTAAGCGAAGGTGAAGAGAGAAACAGTAAAATAATTTGGAAAACGAAATTTGAATTTTTCACATCGGACAAGCACCTCATAAGAATTAGTAGCCGTAACAAATTTCCTTCAAATAATCAACGAACTAAACGTCCTTTTTTCAACAACAAATCAACTATGTATTATACCAGGAATCAAACTTGTACAAAGTATAGAACGAATCACTATAACAAATAATTGGAGAACAGAACGGAATAATCACGAAAATTATTGGAGGGATATTAATCAAATGAATGGGATAAATGAGCAAGTATATTCTTACAGAAACTATAATAGAAAAGTTGGCAGACATGACCAACAGATATCTAACTATATGACACTCTACTAACCATAACATTATTTTTCATATCTATAGCTAAATGCTAGATTTACTATGTGCTCTGTTTTTTGAAAGAAAGAAATATAAAAATCATAATCCCTTGAGAAGTCCACAAAGCTGGACGATACCGGTCGGGATCAAGTCACTCCTGAGTTTTGATTGTTTTTCATTTAGTAACTCTTTTTTAGTATTAATTTGCCATTTTGAGTTTCATCTCCTTTGCTCTGTATACTTGATCAAAATGGACGCTAAGTGGAGAACATCAACAACTAGGGAGGGAGCACAGTGCATGAATAATAGATTCGAAATTCTAAATAAGAAGTTAGACATTTTAATTACAAGATTCACGGAGACGGTAATACTAAATTTGACATCCTGAACAATAAAATGGACATGTTAATTATGAAATGTAGAAGCATGGATAGTACGTTACATACGATTCAAGATGAACTAAGAAAATCTTAAGAATGAAAGTGGAAAACAAGAATGTATATCAGAAATTATTACGTTGAAAAATGAAATGGAGTTTGAAGTTAAAGAGCTATCAAGAGAAATTCAAAAAATGAACATCCCAAAGTTGACTGGACGAAGATACTATCTCAAAGAAAAATCTCATTTTATCAGGCCTTGCGATGTAATTCAATATCAGAAATATATGAAGGAGCCTTACGAGAAAGCACACCAAGAATTCCAAGGAAATTCTTTAAGAATCCCTCACCTCAAATTGGTGATCAAGAACGGAAATTAAAATGGAAACTGTGCATTCAAAACTGTGAAACTGAAATAAAGAGATTAAAGTTGTTAGCCAATATCAAAACTAAAACGGTGGAGGCAATTGATGCTGAAATGAAACAATATTTTCATACCATTTATGATCCTGAGGAGGTTAAACAGAAGGAAGAAGAGTGGAGGACAACTAAGCAAAGGTGAAGAGAGAAACAGTAAAATAATTTGGAAAACGAAATTTGAATTTTTCACATCGGACAAGCACCTCATAAGAATTAGTAGCCGTAACAAATTTCCTTCAAATAATCAACGAACTAAACGTCCTTTTTTCAACAACAAATCAACTATGTATTATACCAGGAATCAAACTTGTACAAAGTATAGAACGAATCACTATAACAATAATTGGAGAACAGAACGGAATAATCACGAAAATTATTGGAGGGATATTAAATCAAATGAATGGGATAAATGAGCAAGTATATTCTTACAGAAACTATAATAGAAAAGTTGGCAGACATGACCAACAGATATCTAACTATATGACACTCTACTAACCATAACATTATTTTTCATATCTATAGCTAAATGCTAGATTTACTATGTGCTCTGTTTTTTGAAAGAAAGAAATATAAAAATCATAATCCCTTGAGAAGTCCGCAAAGCTGGACGATACCGGTCGGGATCAAGTCACTCCTGAGTTTTGATTGTTTTTCATTTAGTAACTCTTTTTTCGTATATATATATATATATATATATATATATATATATATATATATATATATATATATATACTTATATCATCTCTCAGCCTCACTCAGTACTTGACCTTCTTTATCAGTTCATAGAAGACAGACGAAACATCAGATCGTTAGATTTTTTGACAGGTATATTATGGTATCCCAAGGTTAATGCATGCAAAATTTGAGCGAGTTTGGTTCATGGGAACACAGTGCCACAGACATCGGACCCAAAATTTCAAGAGCATTTTCAGAAATCATGGACTGCTTTTTGAATCGAAACCGGTGTGTTATTAGTCATATTTTGAATAAATCTTTATGAATCTGGAGTAATTTCATCATTTGACATCGATTTGCCCGACAAAAAATCTTGTGTATATCAAAAAGATATATTTTTGTTCTGATTTGTGTCATGAAACAAGGGCTTATGGCCTATTGTAAATTGTGTTCATTTTGCGCATGCCAGTTGATGAGCGAAGAGAGTCGTTGTACTCATTTTTCTCAAACTTTTGGTAATTAAGCATTAAAGGTGTGCTATTTCCAAAAATACAACCGAAATTATCAATTTCGATTATCTTCTTTGTTTCTAGGCCCTCCGAAATCGAGAAAAATATATTTATTACGTTTCTAAGCCTCATTTACACCTTTTTTTGAATTTCCTGGTTGCTAGCCCATTCATTAAGCAAAGCAAGCACTTGTAATTTTTGCGGAGACCTAACGCTACATTTTAAAAATGCTTTTGATAGGAATAGTCAAGTCTTGCAACGAGTATGTATCAGTTTTATGCAATACAAATATACATGAAGTGGTCTCCAAGCCTCATGATTGAATTTTTCATTATGAGATTGCACCAAATGCAGCTCTGGAAGCAAGTATTTAGTCAAAAATAGCTATTTGCTCCATTTTAGTAGCACATGGTTCATCAATGCTACAGTACTGGTTCAACATATCAGAACCATCACCAATGCACCAGAAGAGAAAAAAATTCCATGCTTTTGATATGGATAAATCAGTGTCGTTTTTTTCTTTCACATTAATAAGAGATCATGTCATCTTCGTCGCAACGCTGAAATAAGGTCACTGCCATCACAGAAACGGTGAAATAAATGATTTCTTTATCTGCAAAGACAATTGTTTGCAAGAGATGCAGTCTTTGTGTTTATCTACACCATTTCTTTTTTGCTAATATTCCCTTATTTATTATTTATGATATTTGCAAGATTTCGATAATATCTATTATATTTCCATGTTGTGACATTATGCTGATGATGTTCTAATCCATAGCGCCAATACGCATGACAATGTTGAGTGCAAATGATTAACTACTCGGCATGATTTGTAAATTTTATTACCCACTCTATGTTTTTAACAGCTACTTACATGACGATGTTAGTTGTATAATAGACACTCATTATAGACGGATTTGACATCCTTGCTTTACAAGTTGATATTCAGAAATCATTGCTTGCCAATTTCAAAAAATTGACATGTAATGGACGAAGTTATCGACTTGTAGTTGTTAGTTTTATAAGTTATTGTATCTAAATTATTAATTTCATGTTATTAACTACACTCTCATGTTTATTTCTGCAAGAAATCTATCATATTACTCATATTGATTGTCAAATGACTTGATGAACGTGGCAATTCTGATTGGCATGATTCATAGACATATCAATGCCACAACTTTAACATATGGCTCTCAGATGTTGTTTGTATATATATTGATGATGCATCTAATGCAAATATTTCCTGGAATGCGAGGAAGGAGATCTTCGTTCGCTAATTTAACATTATTTTGTGCTGTTGATGAAAGATTTGCGCTTCATTTCCTAGTAATACACACTCGGAGTCACTGACGCACGTGATGCTTGTGTCTGAATCAAAACCAAGCCATTTTCCTCCTATTCTACCGATGAGTAAGTAACAACGTCGTCATCATGGCAATGTGAAGTAGATGCTCCCAACCAATATGTTAGACACCTTCATCGATGTGACGTCATGCATAATAGCTGTCACGTTGCGTTATTAAAGAAGAAATGCGCCGACAGGAGGGTTGATGATTCACGACACAGTTGCATGATATTGTCGACGAATCTTTCTGACCTACGTCTGAAGTGGTGTATCTGGTAAGTTGGTTACAGTAGATTGATTCAACTTACAATTTCAACTTGACTCAACTAGCCAGGATATTCAGTAAATTTGATGCGCTTGATGTTAAACAGAAGATGTTTCTAAAACCGAATAGATAAAAAACACAGACAGTAGATATTACAGTCTTTGACGACAAAATTTTGATCTCGCAGCTGTTGCATAGGCACAGTCGCTAATGCTAATTGCTTCATAAATAGTTTTGAAAGAAGTCATTTGAAATTAATGAAACACAATGTTGGTTTTTTTTGTTGAATGGACGGTAGGCTAAATATTTTGAAATCGCTGGTTGATAGGAAATACGATAACTGTGCTTATGACATCTCTGAAATGAATTTCTTGAGGGACTCAGAAATTCTCAGACAAAAATTTGAAGCATGAGCAAATCAAGACACATTTTGTTGCGTGTTTCTTGCTAATTTGAGCAATTTAGGGTATCATGTAGTTGATATATAGTAGGCATTGCAAGAGACACAGAAGAATATTGTATTGATATACAATAGCCGTGAGAACAAAAGGGAGCCGGTGTAATAGACAATGACGAAAATGACTTGTATGTCTGACAATTTAGTGCCAACTCAGTGATGTTTAACTACATAGTTCTCCAGTTTTCTCTATGACAAGGCCTAGTCTATGAGTTGGCTAACCACTCATTCATTTCATGGTCGATTTAATGTAAAACATATGAGGCAATCAAATAGACTTGTAGTCAGTTAAATTCTTAGAAATGAATTCCTTGATTCCTTGAAATTTGAGTTTAGGAATATAAATATAGAATGTATGGCATACTGTTCTGCGTCATATTAGTTAACATCTGATCGGAAAATAGATCAATTTCGCACAGTTTGAATCTCCCCAGTTTGCCGGTGTACGATACCGTCGCATATGTATTGCCAGAATTGCTTCTTCCAACCAGTTGCATTGAATAATGTGTGAGTTGTAGGCCTAAATGAATAACGAATTGAATATACCCACTTAAGAGAAGTGATGACATACGACGACTTACAAGTCGAAGGATTCAGTATTTTCAAGGTGATATTATGTTGTATACGGTGTAGGAGGCCTATAGGCCTATGAATATTTCAAGCTAGTAAGTGGTTATACGTATATCTCAATTAATGAAAATCTATTCGATTTTTTAATTACCAACTCAGTTTTTTTGACACTAAGTGACGTGGCAACCGCTCAGCTATAGAATAACTATTTCGATGAATTAGTCCGATGAAATAACATGATAATGTAGTCTTTGATGTTTGTTCCCATTTTTGCGTTGGAACAACTGGGTCTATATGGCACGGATATGTGCACCGAAAGAAGAATACAACAATTTAGAATCGGAATCATTACTCCAACTTTTACAAGCGAGAAGTCTCAATAGTGGCTTCTCCCTAATGTTTGACTACCACTGACTTTTAGCGATATTTGTCTGTATCATTCATAGTAGTAATTTAGATATCAATCATAAAATGGAAACAATAAACAGCAATCGATTTTTCTTTTTTAGGGAAACCTTATTGTGAAAACCTGAAGCTTTTCCTATGACTTCATTTTAGTTGAGTTTTAGTAGGCCTATTTAAGAAAAAGGAATGGCAGCTGACGAAAGGTGGTGCATTATGGGAGTTAGTACTTTCATTTTAAGAAAATAAGCGGTTCTGCAGCCTAATTCAATCAGATAATACAAAGTTGATTTTGTATTACCAACTCATGACCTGATTTGATGATGACTGATCAGACACTAAATGATGTATTATTCGCACGCAATGTTGCGTGTAAATAACCGGATAACTGAGGCCCAGTTATTCCCCCATGAAAGTGTGTACCAACAGCCGAAACTATGCAGTGAGGTTATTTAGACGAGACAATTCGTCGAAATACGAATTATTTTGAACGGTTAAATTTTTGTATGACATCATGATTACTGCCAAATATTCTGCAAAATATTTTTTAGCAATGATCGCTAGAAGCACCTACTTCTTAGAAGTGGATATCTGTTGAACAAGTTACCCATGATTTATTCACAGTAAGCTATCTTATTCATTTAGTACAGCTTGCCCTAATCGAATTCACCGGAAATTTCAGAGTTATGTATTTTGCACATCATTATCTGCTGAATCTGTCTCTTTAGCAATTATACAGCTTTCAATTTTCAATAAAATCGTATGTTTGAGAACATTTTTTTGGCATATCAGAAGATACAAATTGATGACCTTATATAATCTCTGTGAGTAGTCATATTCAAAAATTTCAAGAGGGCATTGATTACCTTGCTTCGTAGTTCGGGTGATGTTTTTTGACATCAGGTAAAATAGAACGAATCAGACACTGATGGTGGGAAATCTATTTATCTGCTCAATGATGGGCACTACAACATGATGATTTATGTCAGTGATTATTAATGTAGGTCTATACATATGTATATGCACTTGTATCATAGGCTAGTGGGTATTAATGTAGGCCTACACATAGACAACGTAAATTTCCACAACACACCAAAAACAAATTACAGACTTACATATCTAGTTGACTTCATCATACTTTATTGTACTAAATCGATCGTCAAGTTAATCGTCCACCTATCATAGCGAATCTAACACCTATTTGTAATGACGTTGTTCGCTATTGCTTGTTATTTTATTTTTTTTATCTAAGCTTATAGCCGAAGCTTAATAATCAACTTATTATCAATTTAGAAAAGGTCTTCCTTCAACCAAAAAATATACTATATGAACTGCAAGTTTACAAAATAACCACCATACATCTTATTTTGTGTACAGTATACATTCATAGAATAAAGCATGCGTGTGTGCTAGGATGAAACAAAGATCTCTCATAAAGCAGAAAAATAGCAAGTGAAAAATATGAAGCCTTAAAATACTATTTTAAATTCTTCATTATAAGTGCCTACAAATCATCAAAATGTAAAGTTAACTCACTAATCTTAAAGGATCGTTTCCTACAATATGATGCAATACATAAGTTTCTTTGGTACTTATGGGTTATCTCTCCCAAGTTCATCTAGAATCTGCAAGAATCGTCACCAAACTTCGAATACACGTACTTAAGCATATTTTCTACCTACATGCAAAATTCTATGCAGATCGGCAAGTACTTCTTGCATTAGAGACGATAACGTAAAGTGTAGCGATGTAAACAGCTTGATCAAAATTCGTCTGTTCGACGCATCTTTGCTACTCGTGTATGCATTGTTCTCTCTACTTCTTCGTCTCATTCACTGCCATTTGAGGGATGTTGTGCGGTCATCATCGCTTCACGAGTTGTAGAGAAAATGACTTTGTTGACCTCAAGAGCCTGCTGCTCAGACGTTGAGGTCACTACAACTCAGATGAAGCTGCCGGCATCGCTGCACTTCAAGTCATCGCTTCTAATTCAAAAAGAACATATCCTATTTACCAAAATTTTGGTATGTGGCTAGAGATATCCTCACCTACGTGTGTTTAAAGTTTTGTGACGATTGATTCATTTCTACGGCTTTTGGACAAATTTGAAAACGTTGGGGATAACCCATAAGTACCGTTTTTTATTTGTGTTCTGCATTTGTGACATGAGTCTCATTCGCCTGACGATGACTGTCTGTGCCGTTCGAAAGGTCTCGCCTAAATAGACATTTTTACCGAAATATCACGGTTTTCGGCTTCCGTCAAATACAAAATAATCAATCAAGCCGATTATTTGTCCGAAAAAATGGAAGTATTTATTTCTAATCCTGGCACTCGTTGAATGAAGAATGCAAGTGTTAATTTCAGGTTAGATGGGAGTGAGACCGCAACTAGTCAACCAACTGAAGTAAGGTGATTGTACATGTAGTTAGCACCAGTTAGCAACAACAATATGTTTAGGATAAAATTATACACTGTTGAATGTAGGATTGAAAAATTATTACGCCGCCGCACTAGTTAAGTGTTTCTTAACAAAGGAGAAACGTTGGTTTATTTCATATAGCTTTATAATATAAATTTCGTTGGAAGACCTTTTGTGAATTGATACAGTCTATAATATTCTAACCGATAAAATCAAATCTACGTTTGCTTAATTCAGTGTCCGATGTCCCAAATGCTTTAACTTGCTTCTGAATGTTCCGTGTTGCTTTCCATTTTTCTGTTGTGAATATAGTTTTATTTTTCAGCGATTTGCCGGAAGCCGAGGAACTATTGTGTTAATTGCTCAATATATTCAAATGCAATTAATACAAAGTATCTGCAGCTTAAGGCAGGAGCATCATTCATCATCTGAATGTTTCGTGTTGATTTCCTTTTTTCTGTTGTGAATATAGTTTTATTTTTCAGCGATTTGCCGGAAGCCGAGGAACTATTGTGTTAATTGCTCAATATATTCAAATGCAATTAATACATAGCATCTGCAGCTTAAGGCAGGATCATCATTCATCATTTTTCCTTATTTTCATCAGACCTGTCACTAACTAACAATCAATATTTTAGTGATCATTTTAGTCAATTGAAATCTAAAACTGATCAATGAATGTATGCACAACTGGTTATCAACAAGATGAAGTATTTATAGATTCCAGACAAAGATTACAATATGTTCAGTGGGCAAAAGTTGGCAAATGCATTAATATAGGAAAACAATCATATAACATCCACATCAATGTGTACATAATGTGTAGATAAATGAGTGGTTTACGGTCGTACCTTAAACAATCAATTAATTTCTATGCCAAATCAACTCTGACATTCTAACCATAGAAATGGAACTTCATCTATGTTTTTGTCTTCCAACCGTCTACGGATAACTATGTGGTTTTTCGCTGATTCATAGCTTTGACATAGCTATTCAGTCCCCTCCATTCAATAATGCAATGGTTCTTCTGTTATCAATTGAGATATCAAATAAAACTGCTTATAAGAGCTGGCGAAAAAGTAATATCATAGATGTCCCCACAAATCATGCTTTGATTGCATACTTCACTTATATACTTATAGTCCGGCAGCCAGAGCGAGTTTCTGCAGGGAACGCGGCCGAAAGTGAGACTTTCACAGAATGATGTGCACCCTATGCCTACTACGAATCTGCACGTCTGCCGAGTTCTAGTGAGTTCCTCTTCTTGTCAGACAAGATCAAAGAAAAACACATGTTAATCCAATGGGACGCAGATTGTAGTTTTTGGCTAAAATGAAATTTTTTGTATATTTTCTCTGATTAAACGAAAAGTACTAAGCCAAGAGTCATAATTTTTGGCATGGAATGTCTTCAGGTCATTTCGTATGATGTACATGTGCTTTTGTCAGGCATCTAATCGGCAATGTATGTGAGAATGTGGTTGAATGTGGATAAAGTTGCTCAAAATGTTTGTTTTTGCCGACATTAAGAGGCTCGCCAAATCTAAATTTGTTAGCTTTAAAGACAGGGGTGCATGAAAATCAAAGGAAATGACCTGAAGACATTCCATGTCAAAAATTATGACTCTTGGTTTAGTACTTTTCGTTTAATCAGAGAAAATATACAAAATTTCATTTTAGCCAAAAACTATAATCTGCGTCCCATTGGATTTACATGTGTTTTTCTTTGATCTTGTCTGACAAGAAGAGGAACTCAATAGAACTCGGCAGACGTGCAGATTCGTAGTAGGCATAGGGTGCACATCATTCTGTGAAAGTCTCATTTTCGGCCGCGTTCCCTGCAGAAACTCGTTCTGGCTGCCGGACTATTACTTTGATCGTATCTTTTGCTTTTCATGATCTATATGTAGATACATAGCAAGATTGGGTTAGGCCCCTAATTCTGAAGTATCAATTTATATTCAGAATCGATTCGGAAATGAATGCATGTAAGTACTCTGTGTTCATGTTATTACACGAGTTTACACTTTGCGTGCATAATGCGCAGAAAATTTCCCCGTATCATTTTTTCGGTTACTGTCATAAGTTTGTTTATTGCTTAGCATGAACCATACTTACTTATTTTCAGATATGAATCCAACAATCCTCTCTACCCGCGATGATGCGAAATTTGAAAAGGTCCAAGTTAAGAAGGATGAGAGTAAGGAACACTAATACTACATGACATCTGCTTATCATAAATTTATTTCACTCGTGTCCACGAGCGCTGATACAGTTTATAACAATATATTTGACGCTAAATTCAGGGATGCTGAGTTGTGCTAACTACTACGGAAAATCGAAAATATTCTTACTGTCCACTGCAAGAAGATAAAGAGGACATATTGAACCTACGTAGACGATATGTGAATGTGTCGGTGGAGTTTCGAGTAATCTGTGGAAACTAATCACTTCATGTGATGGAATATCCTGCAAGCTGCAAAGAGAAACAAAAGTTAATCTACACTGTAATTAGGGCCTATTAAAACAATCGCGAATGTCAGATTGAACTTTGCTTGACACAGTTTTTGTGTTCGACATAAGTCACTAGACATAGCGTACTGGTATGATAAATCTTAGAATTTCATGCGGAAGATTTTAGAAAATCATATGTACTATCGAGGTTATACGCAATAACGAGGTTGTATTATACGTTATAATGATGTTATAATACGTTATGCCTTGAACTTGAGAGATTACTCTTGTCACATCAGTCGTATTTTTTCATTCGCTCAAGAGATCCATTGTCCTCGTTGCCGCTGCTATCGTCAAAAATCCTTGCCTTAACGACGTCTGCTTCTACTAGACTCTTGATCCCTTTATTCACTTAGTTTTGCTTAAACATCCACATCAAGTCTATACGTATGGGTTTCATGATTTCATTTGTGCAATGCTTCATGATTGACGGCATCTACCTTAACAACCACTAATTTTCATACTTCTTGAGCAAAGTCCAAACATTTGCTGCTGCCTCAGAAACTCATGTTGCTGAAATTCTGAGCAAATTGCGCGGCTTGTCTTGAGTGCCATGCCTTACTTACTCGAAACCCTAGACCATATCGGTATGGACACGACAATGACCCCAAACGACGTTTATTTACGCAGAAATTTCAGACAGTATTGTCTGTGTATTTCATTGTCTACGTTTGATGTCCTTTGACTAAGAGTAAATATATACCCATACAATGCTGTCTTGAATTCCTACAAAAGAGTATAACGTTAGGAGACCTTATGCCCGTGCAGACATGTCTTCGAGTAAGACATGGTACGTAAGACAAGCGGCGTAGCAACTTGTTCAATGTATGGGCTACATGTGAGACTAAGTTCAAATCACTGAAATCGTTGCTGCTTCCGGAATATTAGTCCATGATGAATTATAAATCATTCCCTCATTTCATTTTTCATCATTTTTCATGTATGTTTACAGTCAGGTTTGTATCTCGCCAACATTTTGATAAATATAATACAGTGCATTCCATATACATGCGATCATGAAATAGCATATATTTTTTCTTTTAGCCGAAACTTTATTTGTCACTAAAATTATATTGTATTGTTATTATTGCTTGTTATTAAATATTGCTTGTTATTATGTCCTTGTATCTAATGTTTCTAATTAGTTTTCAGTCAATTTTGCCAAAATTCAGAGCTATAAGTGATTATGGTGAAGTGTTTGCTATATTGCTCATCATTTTCACGAAATATTTGAATTATTTGGCACAATCATCTGAATTGGCTACAGCATCAGGAGTTCCAACACATTCCGGTAAGACAAGAATCGGGATTACGAATTGGAGAAATTGAGATATTTTTAAAGTGCACGTCTATGGGTTTACTTTGCAGATGATGAAGCACTGCGCTCATGATTCAATTCCACCAACATCCAAATGCTTGCTGCAGAGGACAACTGTTTCCCGTAGAAGATTTTATGAGTTCGAAGTAGGCCAGCGGTATGACAAGGTAAGGGGACACTGAAATTCGAGTGAATTTAAGCCTACTGACACACTCGATATCATTCATCAAGTATGTTCCTGATTTTTCAGTGATAACAGACTCGTTTTATTCTTGCATTGTTGCTCATCGGTATGTATTCGCACGGTTAATTCAACTTCTACTTGATAAGGAAAATGCATGAACAGATTGTTTCCGGAAATGCTGTTCTTGTCTATTCATGGAGTTTTCAAGGAGCGCGACTTTGACGGTTTAAAAAATCTTGGAAATACTTATGAAGCAATACTACATGAACACTAATATTACAAATTTTTTGAATTATTATTGTTGAAATGCTTCGCACATGTGTCAAAGTCGTGCTCATTCTTGATAACTCAATTAACAGGTAAAGACAGCATATTTCATAAATGGAATAACTGTTAATATGTTTTCATACTCAATCAGCAGTTAAATCTAGCCGGACACATCAAAGAGTAACAATGTAAGAATAGAACGAGTCTGATATCACCGCACTATTAGAACTACGCTTCCGATGAATGCCCTCAATCGAGTTCGAAATTTAATGTAATCACGCTTCTTCACTCTCGGCCTTACAGCAAACTTGTTTTCTTTAGTTTGTAGATAGTTATCATTCCATCGCTCATTTTATAGTTGCTTACAAAAAAGAAGATTTGATTTAATTTGATAATATTGCCATGGTAAATGCTTTCCTGTAGGTAACGTTATCGGAATGCTAAGTAGTTGCGTGAGTCTGAACAGAATTCGTTTACATGTGGTGCAGAGACAGGACAAAAAGGTGCAGAGACATGGAATACTGGAGCAGAGACAGGCGTTGTTTCAAAAAGAATCCGTTTTGGTGGTGCAGAGACATGATATATGGTGCAGAGACATGGGGTTTTGGAGCACAGACAGTATGTTGTGGAGCAGAGACAGGGGTGAATGGTGCAGAGACAGGACTTAGATATATGAATTTCTTGAAAATTGGAGCAGAGACAGGGGATGTGGTGCAGAGACAGGACATGTGAGTGGTGCTGAGACAGGAGATAAATATATATATATAATTGCATGAGCTAGTGATAATACTTAGTAGGTTTATCAATTATTTAAGTTCATTGTATGACTGAGATATATAATATTCGCACAGATATACATGTATTAAGGAAGTATTCTTCACTCGAAAATAAAATAAGCCTTGCATTTTAGTAATTGCGTCGGAATTATGCTATTGCTAAAATAAAGACTAAAAATTGAATTATAATTCCTAACTAATAAGGTTGATGCATTAAATGGATCAAAGCATGGATAATAATTTATTGTTAATTAAGAAACAATAATTTCTTTCTTAATAATTTTATTTTCATTAGAAATCTGTCAATCAATAATTTGAATTGATTGCAATTAAATCCCCCTCATCTAATTATCTAGGTATAATTCAGCTGGAAAAAAGAGTTATCTCTTCCCCCAATTCGAATTCTTCTAAACTTTGCTGTACTGTTCCAGTATCTCAGCAAATGCAGCGAATCGTACTTTTTAAAATTTCCAGCCTGTCTCACAACACAAAATACCATATCATGTGCTCATATTTTATTTAATATAAATGCATTCAGAGGATTAGACAGATTAAAAAGCCCATAATTAAAAATTAATTGAAAAATAATAAATAATAATAATAATAATAAAGATAATTAAAAGGCGCCATAATTAGCACATTGTCCCATTTCATGAAGAAGGTATTGACTTTATTGATTTCTCTTGGTAGATGCATTAGCAGTTTTCTCCATTAAAATTCGAGATTTTATCCGATAGTATTTCAACTGCTCCAGAAGAACAAGACGCTGTAATTCACCAGTTGTTAATTTGCTTGTTTCGTCAGTTTCCTCAACGAGTCGCTTTCTTTTAAGCTTAATTGCCGATGCGGGTGTAGAGCTATTCGAAGATACCGTTTCCTTCTGAAATTTTACACTACCTGACTTTTGTGTTTATCGAAGGCTTGATGAAATAGCACCTTGAATTCGACAAAATATCGGGTTAACATCCCCCGGCAATAACTCGAACATTTTCCGTTCCCATGGCTTCAAAATTATCTTGCGATTACCAATCTTTTATACGTCAGTCTTCTCCTTCACCATCTTCTTCATGTCTATCTTTTTCAACAGTTGCTGTCTCGTGTAAATCTTTGCGAATTTGGTTTGTAGTTGTTGTCTTAAAGATTTGATAGCATCAATCTTCTGCACCTTGACGTGAGTCTTCTGACTTTTCTGGAGTAGTACTGGGTAAGATGATAACAGTTCAACAAACGCCATTTGATTATCATCATTTTGATTATCAACCTCTTCCTTTTCTTGGATGATAGAGTCCTCTTCAGGCTCCTCGCACGCATAATCGGGGGTACGATTCATGTCCGACGACAGCAATCAATTCAATCTAACCAAAAACCGTCTTCCGCCGAATTATATGATTAGGGCGTGCACGCGCACCAAGCGGCCAGGTCGCGACGACCATGGCCGCCGCGGCCAAAAATTGTACGACCATGAAAGCGGCTGCGACAGCGAACAATCGACGCCAATTGTTGAGGAAAAAGAAGAAGAAGAGAAAGAAGAAGAGATTGCAGCAGTTTATTATCTACACTTAACAGAGGCTAAAACCCCCTTCTGCAATTCTCTCGTGCTAGAGAAGAAAATCTCGTCCGTGAAGCTTCATGAACAGAGATCAACCATCTCGCGATCGCCGGCTTCCAGAGACCCACACGACGCATGTCAGATGAACTCATTGCACCTTTGTTGGTCTTATCCACATGTTAATATTGAACAACAAAGGTCAATACATCAAATGTATAATGATTAAGTAATTCAATAAAACATCTGAAGGTAGCGCATGTTTGCATGAATGTTTATCGGCTAAAATCATGTTATTTCCATATTATGCATGTAATTTAGGATTCCGTTATCTGATTCATGCAAGGAATTCTATTATTTTTTGTGAGTATTGACGGATTATTGCATAACTAGCGTCGATAAGCATGAAAAAATCTGCAGCCCTGTCATACAATCAATATGAAGGAGAAAATAATGATCTTATCCAGAAAGTCTGCATTATTAATGAAAATTACGTGTGCAGCTGCTATTGAAAGTCAGTAACGTGTGTTTGCTCCCCGAGCACGGAGAAGAGCCGCCACGCGTCGTGTCATGCTGAGCACGAGTCGGTTGATAATGACCTGAGGAAGTTGTTGCCAAGCCTCCGCGATAGCTTTCCCTGAGTTTATTGGCATTTTAGGAGGGTGATTGTGTTGATGGATTCTCTTCTTTATAAGATTCCAGACATGCTCGATGGGGTTCATGCCTGAGGATCTGGAGGGCCATCGGAGAGTTCGGATGCCCAGCTCCTCCTTCAGCTCATCAACCAGATATCGCAACGTCCTTCCATTAGAAGCGGTAGACAATTCTAAGATACCGAACAGCTATAGTAATAAGAAAGTGAGTAAAAATCCAATTTAGATTGTATCTTTGACATGCGTGATATCATGAAGAGCAATACGTGTGAAGCTCAAATTGTTCGGAACATCTATTACAGATTTTTTCAATTTTATTCTATTCTACATCATGTTTTCGCTTACTGCTATTTCATCATAAGCTATATTCAAAGATATTGAGTAGGTGCATTGTTCCTTATCAACTCAATGTAAGTAATATCGAAGGATTGACATTTGAAAGTGTTCTGATTGTGCGAGTACGTTTAATGCCCACGTTTTCTGAATGTCCAAACCTAAACCATCACAGGGCTTTCATTTATTTGGAATATTATTCGCTCATCAGGAGATCGTGTGCAACTGTTTATGTTGCCGCATAGTGTTATTTTGTGTAGTATAATGATAATAGCTAAATGCAATTTTTTCAAGGTTGTATTTTGATAGAAAATGTATTCCAATGTCATGTGTTAATAAATTATTGGTTTGCGGGATGCCGATAGCACATTCAGCGTATTCTGAGATAGAACATGATAATTGCACACATTACGAATGTAATGTGACACTCAGTTACAGTGTTCCATGAATGAAAACGCTTAGTAAACACTATTATAGCACATTAACAATAGAAACAATTTTCAAAGTGTGACATTTTCCTGGTCATCGAATCTCCTCAGATTTAATTTAAACTGCCTATAGAAATCTTCTTTACCCATTAGAAGGCAGCCGATTTCATCGAAGAGTAACATTATGATGAATGCGGGAGACAACTCGCAACGACTTGCAGGCCAATGATGCCCACAGAATTCCACGAAAATGACACCATGACGAACAATGTCGATGAATTTGAATGCGCCACTTAATCCGCCACAGCTAAAAATTTCATACAATTAGATGTACCGAGTCGTTGTTGGTGTGATTAGGCACCACCAATCAAAAATATCCATATAATTATCATTCAGTATAATGGGGAGGTTAATGAACAGCAGTTTCTACTTACTTCATGTCGATCAACTTTCTAAATAATTTCGGAAACTGGGGCATGTAGGAGTTCCTTCGCGTTATCGGTTTGGCCTAACCCACTTGTAGACGCTCTTTAATCGGCAACCTATCTAGCTAAGTTACCGCCCTTGGCATCTGATCTATAATCATAATGGCTTTGTGGATGACAAACGGAGATAATCTCTCAGTGAAATATTCAAGGCCAGGCAGAGAAATAGGCTAGATAATCCTCTGAATTTAGTAAAGCTTGCTTGACTGTCTGACCTTGAATGGTAGAATTTGAATGGTAGACCTTGAATGGCTTGAATTCTGGTAGATTATTCCCAAGACAACAAGGACGGTCACACAAGCAACTAAATTGAGCCACCTATTAATGAATAATGTCGTTTTGATTGGCATGATTGCGAGTGTGGAAAAATTCTCAATAATGCAGTCAGTCGTCACTAAAGAGAATCACTAACGCACTGGTGGTTCTTTGCAATAACTCAAACAGGCAATGTTTCATTTAAGATTTTTAAACTGCGATTGCATTGCTTGATGATCACTTTCAAGCGTTTAAATTTATTTATAGAATTATTAATTCCTTGTAAGCATTTCGATGAAATGTTGAAAAAAGTGTTTTTTCATCCTTTTGATTTACTCATAATTTGAAGTTATAATCCGGCAGTCTGAGAAAGTTTCTGCGGGGACGAGGCCGCAAATCAGACTTTCACTAAATGATGTAGGCGTAAGCCCTATGTCTACTACGAATCTATGCGCGTATGCCGAGTACTAGTTAATTCCTCTCCTTGTCAGACACGATCAAAGAAAAACACATGTTAATCAAATGGAACAAAAATTGAAGTTTTGGCAAAAATTACATTTCTGGTATGCTTTCTCTTATCAACTTAAAATTCTAAGTCTACTGGTAAGTAATGTATATATGACCGTTCCAGGACACCACTTTTTTCAATTTTTTTCACTTTAAATTTAATTTTAATTTTTTTAAAAAACGTCCTAAATTGATGAATTTAGTCACTTTTTCAGGTTTTTAAGACCTAAATTGGTGAATTTAGACCATTTTCAAAAGATTCATTTTCATTTTTTCACTTTTAAAAAAACGACATAAATTCATAAATTTATTCTTTTTTAGGTTTTTTAAGACTTAAATTGATGAATTTAGTCCATTTAAAAAGTACCAAAAATAATAAAAATATAATATATAAAAATGAAATATATAACCTCCGGACTCTTTTATAAAAAAAAGAAATAAAAATATACAACCTCCGGACTCTTTTATAAAAGAAATAAAAAAAGGCTTCAGGCGTTTTAGTAATTCCAGTAGTTGCTACAGCTTTAACTTGATGCAAAAATGAAAACACATTTCCATCTTTGGTCTTTGAAATATTTTATTCACATCACAGACAAGTGCTGTGTACAAGTAGTATGGTTTACAACGAATAAAATATGTTGACTAGAAAATGTGTTATGCCATGATACAATTGTTTCTGTATGAGTAAAATAAGGTAAGGCACATAGTACTATAAAACCAATGAGGACAAGTAGCATGATTTACAACGAATAAAATATGTTGACTAGAAAATGTGTTTATGCCATGATACAATTGTTTCTCGTAAATTGAAATAAGGTAATACTCATAGTACTATTATCCATTGCGAGTAGCTTACCGTTTCAATTGATTGAGTTTAGTATTTCATCAAGGTTGGGCGCTGTCTCCCATGGCGAAGATACGAGTCAATAATAGCGAAGTTCCTATTGAAAATGATATAGATTCCGTCGAGTTCTTAATAAACGGAAATCGTAAATATAGTTTATAAAATTTTCTTAAAAAGATGTTATAGCCTCTCGAATAACCTAATTGTTTACAAACATGGCCACTTCCCCGGATTACAGTCAAAGCTTTTCCTTTTAACAACGATAACTTCACAGTATTGTTCACCGAAATGTCTTCTTCTCTTCTTAAATGTGCTAAATAATTAGTTAGCTCTGATGGTAAGATGTCTCTTTGAATTTCTTCTTCAAAATTATAGTTTGAACTGATATTGATGGCGTTATCTTGCAATGTGTCTTCAAAATCGATTTATCACTAAAAATTCTCTGAATGTTCTTGATGCGTGGATGTCTTCTTCTTCCCTTGGTTTAAGATATTTCTCCTGAAATTCTGTTAGCATCTCAATACACTTCTTCCGTTGATCTTCGTTCACAATACGTGTCTGAAATTTTTCCTTTTCAAATCGGCACAAGGCGATGCTTGAACGTGCCATTTTCGTTAAAACGGTAGTGGAATTAATTATGATAAAACATGAAATTGTTGAAAGTTCGCTGATGAAATTGTCCAACAATAGATAAAGGTCCACAGATGATTCGTAAGCAGTCACAGTCTCGTAGAAAAACGCTCACAGAATGAATGCACGCAAGTAATACGTGGAATTAATTGCAGCAGCTGTTCAAGTGACAGTTGTGAAATTATCCGGGTCATAAAGAATTCTCTCATACTGAATAGCATAAACTGGTGGCAAGCAGCTGTTCATCGCGTGAAACAATCATGCGGTTTGAGAAATATAGTAACAGATGTTGCTATTGTCTTAATACAGATAAAACAATCAATATCCTCTTAATGAGAGTTCATAAAGATAAAATGGAACATTGTTAAACAATATATTTTATTCCATTTAAAATGAGTAACATTTGAGTCTCATAAAAAAAAATATACGGCAAACAAACCACGTCAAATTTCAATTTAAATAAGATTGCTAAGCAATTGGTGAATAAAGAATTTATCACAAATTGATGAGAAATGAATTACCTATTGATAAAAGATGTGCGAAACTAAAACACTAACTAATACAATGTAACAATGTAACGTTTTAATTTAGATTAAATTAAATCATTTCAAAATCGACTAAGTAGTAAGGAAAGTCATAATTAGAGAACAGTTTTAAATCAATACCCCTCCCTTCTGACTTCTAGGGGTCCCTATAAAAAATTTTTTTATTATAAAATGAGCACCATAAATGACTTTTTAAAATTATATGGAACGCAAACAACAGTAATGGATAAAAGACCGTTCCAGGACACCATAAAATTCAAAAAAATAGTATCTTTAAAAACGACATAAATTCATGAATTTAGACCCTTTTTCAGGTTTTTAAGACCTAAATATATGAATTTAGACCGTTCCAGGACACCATAAAATCAAAAAAATTAGTACTTTTAAAAGCGACATAAATTTATGAATTTAGTCCCTTTTTCAGGTTTTTAAGACCTAAATTCATGAATTTAGTCCATTCAAAAAGTACCATTTTTTCAAAAAATGGCATTTTTAAAAACGACATAAATTCATGAATTTGAACCCTTTTTCAGGTTATGAAGACCTAAATTCATAAATCGGCTAAAGCCAGAGGAGCTTCGCTCCGATTTGGGCGTTTTTAAAAATACCCAATTTTTCAAATTTTTCAAAATCTCAAATTTGAGAATATACAATCGGGCGAAGCCCTAGAACCTTCGGTTCGATTTTTCACCGCCGCCCCCAAAATCATTGACCGTTCCCAGGACACACGAAAAAATCATAAAAGTTAAGAATCTCAAATTTGAGAATTTACAATCGTGGCGAAGCCTAGAACCCGTCGGTTCGATTTTTCACCCCCGCCAAAATCATGACCGTTTCTAGGACACCGTAAAATTAGTATTTTTAAAAACGTCTTTTAAATCCATTTTTCAGGTTTTAAAATATATCAATGTGACTAAAAATATTTCTTTAAAAATGGAATGAAACAAAAATGGAAGAAACAAAAGTGGAAGGAACTTCAGAAATGGAAGGAACCTCAAGAATATATCCTTCGTTATCATATGAACGTAGTTCTACTTTAATGGACATGAAAAGATTAACATTGACAACAATGAATAAAGAAAAACACAAAGATAGAGTTAGGTATATGAAAGATAAGGAATCTCAATTATTATTAAGATTAGAGCATTATAAAAAATTAAGAAAGTGATGGACTAAAGTTAAGAATGTAACACAAGGAATCGGCATATATTCTTTACAGAATAAGTTTGGGTGCTTTAACAATTGTTAAATCTTCAGGTGTTTTAGTAATTCCAGTAGTTTGCCTTACAGCTTTAAACAGGTACGGGTGTTTTTGCAACTTCACATTGTTACAATGTTAGATAAACTCTATAATAACTAAGAAACGAAAATCATTAAAAACTAAGCATTTACATATTAAAGAAGTCCTATGATAAAAAACTACATTACTACTTTCAAAGAGTATGTGATGATAATGTTATTACGTTAGAATGAGTATTGAAAAATTTGATCAAATAGCATAATGAAGTTTAAATCAAATATCATTTCCTTACAGTCAAGAAAAAGTTGATGATAAGATATAAACAGGATGGCAAAAAAACAAAATTTCGAGTGAAGGTAAAAATTTCTAATGAATAAAATGACAAAAAATTTTTTTATCGAAGAGCTAAAAACTTTAAGGGCGAAAATTTAAAGCAAAACTTTATTAAACAAAACTTAAAACGACGACAAACTTGTAAACCGATAAAACCTTTAAACGAAAAGATGTCCATAACCCCAACAAAGCAATAAAAAAATAAGTTTGTTCAGTAAAATGTTTTTTGCTGTATTCCAATGTTACCCACTGATACAAAATTCAAATATTAATATATTTAACAAATGAATAAAAATTAGAGCATGATAATTATAACAAAGAATACAAACAAACACACTTAGAAGAGTTTTAATAAAACAAAGAAATATTATGAAAGAAAATCATCATCAAACATAGAATGATAAAAGCTGGTATTCAATCTGATATGTATTGGAAAAAAATGGCAGCAATGCCGAGCAAGTAAAAACTGATTTTTGGAGAAAACTATGAAAACCAATTTAAAACTCATGAAAAAGAAAAGTACAAATAATGATAAACAACATTGATATAACAGAATCCAGAGCAACAAAACTGTATTAAGAATGGGGACTATGTGGGATTACTAGAATCAAACATTAAATAAGAAATTACCAAAATCTATGCAATTATGAAAACATTCTATTTCATTTATAGATGGAAAAAACAAATACCTAGATTTTTATCTACGGACAAAAAGAAATATTTCCCTCAACCATTTTTTTTCGGGGGAAGGTATTTTTTTTTTTAAAAAAAAAACAAAAAAAAAATTTTTTTCACCAGATAAATCTCCTTTTAATTGAGATAGAAATTTTGTTAATCTTTTAAGAGGAGCAGATTTAAATAATTATGCTGTAGAAGATCTCATAAAATATAAAGCTATGTTAGACAGAGTTGGTGCAGTAAAATCTCTTAGACGATTATAAACAATTAGAAAATTTATTATCAACGGGAGTTTTAAGTAGGGCAAGGTTTTATCTGAAAAACAGAAAACTGAAATCAACTGTATTTTTACCAGATGATCCACACAGAATTACTAAATAGATTAAATATTTTAATATCTGCAATAAAAGAAGGACATAAAATTCTAGTTTCAATGAAATTCATGCTATATTGAAAAGACTGTTAGAAAGAAAGAAGATTTTATCTAAATGTAAGTAGGATTATAAAAGTATAACGAACACGAATGTTCTAGGGCTTTTCGCCCGAACCGGACATATATCTCGGATGTCCCCAGGGCTTCGCCCGTAGCTAAAATATGTTGGTTGTTTTTAATTTTTTATAAAAAAAAAATTTTGTTTTTTTTGTCCCAAATAAAAAAAATATTTAATTTAATTTTTTTTAGTTTTAAAAATGTTGTTCAGCAGATTTAGTTAGACCAAAAATTAATAATCATTTTAGAAAATTTGATAGAGATTTTTTGGGTTCAGTCATTCAAAATTTAGTACGATTCGTTTAAGAACAAATTATAACAACTACTACTTAATCACACACTTTGTAATTTAGAACCCATTCTACATTTGGGAACAAAATAAAAATTATCAAATTGCATTGACTAGTTTCTCTACCATTTAACAACTATTCAAAAAAACGTTATCCCAAAGATTGTGTGAATGATCAATTTAGATATTCTACGCTAAAGGCCAAAATCATGGAAAAATTAACTAACTTTTCTTCTTTTTCTTTCCTGGTTCTTACGAAGTTGAATCAATATCAAATGAAATTAAAGAGACATTTAGGTATATCATTTAAAGATAAGACACAATTACATTTTGCAGTTGAACCGGCAGTTAATAAATTTTCTCTTACTTTAGACGAAAATCATCAAGTTGATTTTAATCATGATAGATCATTGTCAAAGCTATTAGGATTTAATAAACAAACCTATAGTCAAAAAAGGTTATCATTTAGGTGAGAAATATTTCCAAAAAATAACTGAAATAAATTCAATTGTTGTACATAGTGACATTATTGAAGGAGGATATATAAATGGTTAAATTATCCAAATGTTCATATTAGCAGTTTTTCCCCTCCCTCCATAGCTGTTTACTGTACCCATTGGTTATATGATTAAATTAATTCCACAAACAT
>CAJQUW010014154.1:0-10899 GCA_907163375.1 Prostheceraeus crozeri | reverse complement strand
AGAGAAAATGAACATGATCTTACTTTTATCGAAAAATTCAATCTGCTTTCCATAGAATTTGCGTGTTATTTTTATCCTGTTCGACAAGAGTAGGAACCGTGAAAAACTCGCCAGCAGATCGTGGTAGCTATAGTGTGTATCATTCTATGAAAGTCTCATTTCAAAGCTTCGTTCCCTGCAGAAACTCACTCTCGCTGCCGGAACACTGCCATAGACTTACCATTGCAGAAGCAGCATTTATTTATTGCAAATCCTTCTATACAAAATGGATGGCAAGAGGAGAACGAGACATGTCGCAATCCCAAAACGCTTCGATCGAACATGATAACGAGACTTTTTTCACTGCTCCTAGATCAGGCAGACTTTCTTCCGCTTACTAAGAGAAAGCAATCACGTTAATGACGTTGTTTTTGACTGCAGAAAATCCATAAGACGGACTTCAACAAATCTCGAAAGAAATCTCAGATTTCCTGCTTCAAAAATCTTGCACGATGCCCTTGTGAAACCATACGTAGTGCACACCAGGGTTTCGGAACCGGAGCTTCCCGGAGCCGTGGTAACAGGTCGGAGCCGGAACCAACAGAAGATAGCGCAGATCCGGCTCTGGCTCGAAGCTTTATATGTACGTATTTGAATATAGTCACTTTGCAAGACAAAGTTATATTCTACAGTGTAGCCGAAACGCTGCAATCGTAGTGGACCTCCCAAAATCTGCTGGTCTTCATCTCCTCTCAATACATGTCAGTAACCTACTGCGAATCATTTATTTGGATTCTAAAGCAGGGATGCGGAGTCCTGTCATTTTGATAGGATTCCGACCTCCGACTCCGGGGGGTTTGATAGACTCCAACTCAGGAGGCGAGTATATAGAGCCTAGTTTTTTGAAAAAACTGGTAGCCTACATCATAGATCATCATAGGCTTACCTCAACCTATTTTTAGTGATCATTGCTGTATCAATTATCAATCATTTTCGATGAAAGCTTATCAAATGTCGCTTTTAGTTGGATACATGCGACTCGACTCCTCCCATCTTGTTGATGTGTGCTTAACACGGTTTTTCTCCGGTGTCTACCAGGCAGGAAAATCTCCCATCCTTCTCCAAAAAATATGAGTACGCTTTCGATTTTAATATGCGCTTTAGAGGAGCCATCACACACAATTAACGTAGGGGTAAGAGGCAATGTTCTCAAACAAACTAGTATTTCATTTTTGTCTTTGATGTAACCTTTGGTGCGTAGGTGTGATTGAGGCTAGGAAGGCTTGTCTTCTCTATTAAATCACCGAGTGAAAAGACAATCCTTATTTCACTGTCACAGTTCATTCCCTCAACTATTACAAGCTTTGCATGCACTGTTGTCTCTGTACTTTTGTTTGACGGAGAAAGTTGATATCAAGACAGTGACAGCTATGCACGAGAATAAATAATTTGTTTATATTATATTCCGTGTCTAGTTATAGGCCGGAGTTCGGAGTCCTATCATTTGATAGGACTCCGACTCTGACTCCAGCAAGAATGATAGGATTCCAGGACTCCGACTCCGCATCCTGTTCTAAAGGAGCAGCTGCCGAACGAAACTACCGTCGTTACTACATGCGCTCGTCTCAAATTTAATGAACTTAGTATTAAAGCGCCTTATTGATTCTCAATTATTATTCCCTTATACTGCTTGTATTTATGAGTGCCTCAGTTTAAATAAATCTTAAAGAAGCATTAAAATCTTTTGAAGAGGTGGCTTTTGATTCAAAAAGAAATGTGTTCAATTTGGAAATACACAACTATTTCACTTTATTCATCATATTAGACATGTCAGCGAAGCAGTTGATTCATTTCGTCCGATTGGCACACGAACTTCTGTAAGGACATGCTAAAAAATTGGACTTTCGGACAAAGAAGTGCACCCAATCCAATCGTCTACAATCTACACGTCTACCGAGCTCTCGCACGGTTTACTATTCTCATCGACAGAATCATTAAAACACAGTAAATCGAAGTGAAGCGGATTGAAGTTTTTGAAAGTTCTTTTCACTGTGGCGATTGTGTGACTAAAATACCTCTTAATAATGTCTGAATATAAAGAATGAAAATATTGTACCTCGCCACTGATTAAAAAACTAAGAGTGGTTGTTGGGTAGGGAGTTAATCACAGACTTCAATTATTCCCCTTAGAAGAGAGAAAATTTTTAGCTATCATTTTTTTACCACGAATATCTTGTAGTTTTCCCCATTTTTTAATATTTTTTCTATCCTGCATGTTGTTTAATGGCCCTTCCGACCGAAATGTAAACGAGAATGTATTTGAAGACAGTAAGATTCAGGAACATTTAATCAAATTGATGTATTAGACGACAACACAGAACGATTTGATAAATCAAAATAAATTTACTTCAAACAAAGGTACAAGAGCTGTATGACATAGAGATGGATCTAACACTCACTGTAGTAACCATCTCACAAAGTCTCACGTGTTTGGTGCACCGACTATAGATCAATTCGAAGGGTCTTGGTCAGAGCCGAGCCGCCCGGATCGTGGTAGAGAGCCGGATTCGAAGCCGTTGTGGCTGGACCAGGCCTCCGAAATCCGACTCCACACATATTGCTATGAAATTTCACCAAACCCCTTAACAAAAAAAACCAAAAAACCCATACAAACAAAAGACAACACATTGGACGAGATTGATTGACTCACACGACGAATTCTCCCAATTTCTCACGGCGCTGTAATTGTGAATGCCAAGTTTCCAGCAAGCATCACTGGATGATGGTGCCATGTTATGGGACCGGAATCACCGAACGGGCGTTCCGGTAAGTTAGTCGATTTGTAACCGGATTTGGACCGGACACGCCAGCGCGTTCCTGGTATGTTATTCTCGAGATGGAAAATCAGTATACGAGCATTGTTATTCTATTGACACCTGTACAATTGGTCATTCTATTCAATTTTTAAGGTTTATTACCCTGATGGATTTAACGAAATCCCCACAATCTACCGTTTAAAGGTGAATAATGTTGCAAAATTTCAGTTAGGTGGGGAGGTGGGTGAGCTCCAATAGTGGCGGAGTGGCGCATTGTGTGGCAAGTTTACCTTTTCCACATCATCTGCATGCAGTGCATGCGCAGTGATCCTGTGTGAGCGTGCGTTCACACAAACACGAATACTCGGCTCATCTGAACTATAAGTTTCCAATTTTTGGCTTCGGGCACCATGGTGCAGCCGGTGTGACTCATCGACCTCTACGAGGTAAGCTGCAATGAGATGTCGTCAAGGGATTGGTCCTTTTTGAATAAGTGAAGCCGTTCAACTGATCATTTTTTCGACATTCCCAACGCCTATATACTCTATAAATTTTAATCCTAATAATATCTATCATTATTCTATAAATATAATCATCATAGTGCTCTTTAAGCTATATACAGTGCTTAATTTTATTATCGATCACATCATCACTCGTCATACAACGCTTCTCTATACGTGTATTATATACTGTACATGAATGATGAACGCGTGATTCAAGTACCCTCGATCCCACGATAGGCCGTATTATCTGCCTGATATACTTTGCTACTTGTAGCCTATGCCACGTACATCGAATGCCATTTGTCTCAGGCTAAACTCGTAAATTGGTGAGAGGAGAATCTTACAGAGCATGTAAATTAAGTCCAGTGTGTGAAGTCGGGCTGTGCCTGTAGCTAATATTGTTTTATCATAGGTTATGTAGTCGAATTAGAAAAGTAGCGTATAGGTTAAAACAACGGAACGTTAAAACTAACACATCCCACCTTATGCCAACAAAACTTACAACTTAACATCCCCACTTATAAAACACACGAATCAACGTAAAAATTAAAAAATCAACTTTCATCCAACGACCCGACAAAAAAACCAACAACATTCAAAAAACCCAAAAACATAACCGTAACGACAGCAACCCTACCCCACAACACCCACACACCAACACCCACCCACGACCTCAGCGCTTATACCTCTCCCCCCAACCATCCGACCACCACAACGTCACTCGCCCCTACCCTAAAACACACTAACCTGAACGTTAATAATCGTAACCTCCAAAACTCGCGGAACGAGAACATTTAACACACGCCCGCATCACCCACTCCCGACACCACCCCCTAATCCCCAACCACGACCGCACACCCGCACCCCCCACATCCTCCCCACACCCCCATCGCCCCCCCCCCCGCACCTCCCTCCTCCGCCGAACCACCCATACCCCCCAGTCGCTCGCACCCCCCTCCAAAATCACGATCCAACCCACACCCCCCCAGAATCAACCCAACCACGCGCCCCCCCGCGTGCCCCGCCTCACTAACAAGCCACCCACGTACCTAAAGACACTGCGCCCCTGCCCCGCTACCTCACCCACTCTCCCCAACCCGACACCCGTCCGCACCTCCCCCCAAAATCACACGTTACAACCCCTAACAACTCGATTATAAAACTACCCCAAAACAACCCTTACCTATCCAACGAAAACGCAACGTAAACGACCAATCATAAGACCCCCAAAACGCAAACCACACACCAACGATATACAATCCTTATAACGACAAACTAACCAACTTTAAGTCAAATCGAAACAAAGAAAAAACCGTTCCAGATCCCATTTAACAAACACAAATCAAACATCACCGCGTCCACCCACATCCAGTTAATCAACTACACGAAACTTATAAAAAGAACACGAAATCAATCAACAACAACGTTAACAACATCACAAACGAACCGTTAACAACGAACCAAAACAAACTAACCCGTCGCCATCCAACGTATAATCGACCCAACTCGAAAACGCGAACAACGACGAAAACGCAAAGACAGAAAAACGAACAAACGACCACAACGAAAAACGAACTAAAACCCGTTTAACTCTCCAACGTACCCCAACGAACAAACGTGGACAAAAACAATACAACCGAACGAAACCAACAAAAACTTAAAAAATACCTGCACTTAACGAAACTTAAACTTAAAAACGAATAACTAAATCGATAAAAAACTAAAACAACGAACGAGCAAAACGCGACCTAAACTAAAAAACATACCCACCAACATACACCGCCCAACGATACACTTCACAGCGAAACACAACGACGCTCCACGACCACGATAACGACGTAAACAAAATAAAAACACGATCCATGCCAAACAAAAACCCGCAACACATACACTAACCAACGATATCACCGAAAATCCAACGAACAACCCCCGACAATAAACACGCCGAACCAACCACAACCTCCTAACACCGAACAACCCAAACACAAACCAACGAAAACCGATCACACTCCCCCGGCGACATCCCACACACCGTCACGAACCCCGCAAGCAAGTTAAACCCAACCCCTCACCGCGACCCCCACAAACCCGGCACGAACTCACCCACCGCCGCACACCCGTAAAACTACCTACAAAACGAAACACCCACCCCCCCCCACTACACCAACGACGCCAACCCACACCCCCACGACCAACCCTCGAAAATAAATCCCGACTCAACCGACAAACGAGCACGCGACAAACACGAACCCTCGCGACCCGCCCCCCGTACACACACCCCCTAACCGAAATCACGACCAACTCCAACCGACCAACCCAACGACACAACATCAACAACCTAACGCGCATGAAACACCAAACAATACCAACCTCACCGAACAACATTAAACCAACCGCCACCTCCCCAACTATCACACCGACCCCCCACGTAGCGCTATTCTCAACCCTTAAAACATCTAACGTAAACAGTTAGAGCACACCTCCTACCCGACAAACACACAAACGACCCGGAAAAACACACCGCGCAAATACCACACTAGATCCAAACAAACAAGCATTTCTAAACACACACCACAACCAGCAACGACGCGCTCCATGCGCACGCCAAAAACACGAAATGCCCGAAGAACACCATCGAAACACGACAAACCCGCTCAACAAGGCGCCCTAAACTCCCACGCCGACAAAATCCATCAATCCAACGACACTATATACTATAACGAACACACCTCCAACCCCAATAACACTTAACTTAACAACAAATTTCATCGATTCAAAACGAAAAATCATAACCGAATCACACTACCACTTATAAAACCGCAAGCAGCAACAGATTAAAATCACCCAACACACATAACAAACTTAATATCTTCTTTCCCGACCACCACTTTACAATCCTCACGTAACGTCCTACATCCAAAACCTGCGACACACAGCCAACCGAAACTCACCACTTAAGCCACGCACAAACAAACACCACAGCCACATAACCGTTTAACAAAACACGAATCTAATCGGAACCTACAAAGCTTACCCCCAACCCACACAACACAGCGACGCCCAACACGACACGACGCCACCCAAACTATCCCACCCCTAACCCACCTCTTCCCGCCCCCACCTCAGCTCCCACCATCTACGCCCGCCCCGCCCTCGCTCTATTCACCGCGCCCGAAACTAAATCCCGCGACAACCACGACCACGCCACAACACCGGCGCCAACTTAACACGCACAAACAAGCGAACCCGTAAACCGGAACTACACCGACGAAAAACTAACGGACGATTAAACAACAACAAAGACTAATCACAACCCCACCCCGAAACGCATCGACCGCTCAAAACAACAACAAACAAAAAATCAGCGAACAACGACCGTCAACCGGAGTATAAAAAACTCACGTACACCAAAACACGCTCCGGACTACCGAAACACGAACAACCCGCAAAAGAACAGCACACCGCACCCACTACCATACACACCTGCCACACAGCACCCACCCGCGAACCCTACGAAACTCGACCAAACACACAATCTCACCCCACGCATCCTCACAAATTCATCAAACCCGCTAACAACATCTTCAGCCCACCAACACTAACAAGCCAATCAATTACAAACCAATCACCCACCCACCTCCCTCGAATCACCAAACCACGATAACCCCAAATCACCATCCCACAAAATACCCCGCCGGCGCGGATACCCCACGCCCCCCCCCCCCCCGCCCCGCCACCCCTCTCGACCACCCACCCGCCGCCACCCCACCCCCGTCGCCTCACCCAACCCCTCACAACCCCACCCTACCCCCCCCTCACAACACCCGCCTCCGAAAACCGCCCACCCCACCCCGACACTCTCACACCATCTCGCCACACTCCGCCCGCCCATCTACGACCCGACGCAAATAACCGACACCACAAACGCCCGCAGAAACACACTATACCCGGACCCCCACACCCCCCATACCCACACCCCCGACGCCCAACCCCCGCCCACCTCCCCCCCCCCCCCCACTTCCAACCCCACCCGCACCAACCCCCCCCCGCCCCCACCCCCGACACGACCGCAACCACCCCGACCCGCTCCACCCACCTCCACTCGCCCCCGCCCACACTCCGAACGCCCTTTTCCTCGCCCAAAACTCCCAACTCACGGCACTTTTCCGAGTACCCCCCCACCCACCTTTGATATCACCATTCACAAGTAGTGACTGCATTTATGAAAGAGATTTCTCTAGCTACACTACCACTTTCGTTCTTGAAACACCATTACCTATAGAGCTGAGTAAGCAACACTTTTTAGGTTCTGCAAGAAGTTTATGCAGTCCTCTGCGTTTGTAGTTCATTGTAGACAACCATCCTTGAAGTTCGTGATCACAGTTAAATGAATAAGTCGCGCTCGCATCCTCCTATTCCGATCAATATCTATGATCAATCCATTCATGGCAAATGATACTTTATGTGTTATGTACGTACAATCTTTACCGCCTTGGTTATGGTTGGGTTAGGGAATCCTCTTGATTTATGCTGATAGACAAATTTGGGGGGGACCCCGAAAAGAGCCTAGTTAAAACTTGAGTACTGTTACTCCATTTTTATTTCTCGGCCGCTGGAGCGGATCCTAGGGGGGGTTCACCGGTGCTCGGAACCTAAGCTCAAATTTTTTGAAATCGCCCTCTAAAATGAAAGTTTAGCAATTTGTTAATTATCAAGTTATTATATATATTTTCATAGACGTTTTTAATGTACAAGTGTTTTATTTTAGCAACTATTACGACCATTCTCAAATCATATTGAGATGAACTCCAGGGACTTTTTGGTCGCCCTGAGAGGGCGGGGAACCTATGCTCAATTTTTGAAATCTCCCTCTAGATACTTATTATATGATTATTTCAACCAAAATGATTATATATGCCATTCTCTATCATGGCCATCTTTCCTAATGATATCTTAAAAATTTTTCAGATGCTGCCCACCTATAAAGATAGCGCGGGCAGTCTAAGCTGGTCTTTCTGACACCTGACGCGAGTGCCTCCTCAACCTGCCGCTCCGCCACGCCAACCCGTGCTCGAGTGCCTCAACTGCCCCTCCGCCAACGGGCAACCCGTCTCGAGTGCCCGCAACTGCCGCCCTCCACTTGCGGTGATAACTTCATCATCAATGGCCAAATGTTAATCGGCTGAGAGGTTGGAAGAGAAGGTGTAGGCCTATCCATGGTTGATAAGCCAAGATGGCAAATTAGCTGTTCGTCTGCCGGAGTATTGTCCTTGGGAAGGTCATCAAATTCGAGGCCCTGGTTGTTTTCGAAGGCATGGGCCAATTCTGGAAGTGGGGGGAGTCGTCAATGGCAAAGACGTCGGCAGCAGCTGTCTTCTTTACGAAAGAAGATCAAAGATCACTTGAGACTCCAAGCCCACAAAATACGTGCAAATATACATGATATTACTTCAAGAATCAAACGATGGATAAAGCGATCGATAAGCTAAACCGGTAGAGTTTGCAACACACCGAAAAAGATGCTGCGCACAGAGCGTAACTACATAGCGAAAAACGATCGGCCTTATACTCCGACCAGCCTCACTCTACTACAGCTGCAAAGGTTGAATGGCGTCGACAATCGGAATTGGCTTGTGCGGTCAAGATGGTCGGTCCACTCAAATGATTGAGCATGTCGCAGGCGGAAATGAAAGCAAAAGTTTGTCGACCAGATACCAAGCCAGGAGGCGAAACTGGCGATTTGATTGACGAGAGTACGCTGCATCGACAAGTCGGTCTTATCATTTACTTAATACAGAAGTTGGAGAGAATGGTGGTGGAATTCTTCTTTCCTTGATTTGTAGGAACTCCTAAAACAGATGCAAAGGTCTATTCTTGACGCTCAAGAAACACTGCCTCCTATGGATTTTGATGAGCAGTACCTCAAGAGAAACCTCTTGGCCTTTGCCAGCGACTGTGCAAGTGTGATGGTGGGGGAAAAATCTGGCGTTGGCCGACAAGGATGAAGCAACTGTTCCCCTGAATTGCCTGTGGGCACTGCTTAAAAACCACAGACTGAGCTACTTTTAGGCGAGAGCCATTAATAACATTCAGGCAATCATTCAATTCCAGGCGTTTTCGTAAGAAACGTGTATTCTATCTACAGTATGTCTCCCAATATGTTCGTGCCTTGGAGGAGTGCTCTCTAAGTTCTGGAAAGCAAATTGTTTGAAAATTGGAAAGATAGTCTTCCAGTTTCGATGGTTGCCACTCTTCCGAACATTGCAGGCCGTCTGGCAATCGTTTCGATCCCTACATAACCATTTTCAGAATCAATCTGGAGATGTTTACAAGGGTCTGGCAACGAAATTGCTTCACCAAGTTCTTGGAATACTTTGGCTCTCATATACGACACCCTACTTCGAAATAAAAGAACTGTCGGAAATGCTGCAAAAGAGAGCAACCATCTTGACAAAGCCGACAACTGATCCAACGATTCATCCTGAGATTGCGCGTAAAAAACAAAAATGAGAAAAAGCCCGGGTGCAAAAACCCTGGAGACAATGGTAGATAAAAGAAGAAGGTGTGCACAGGGTGACCCAACTGTCAACCGAGCCAACGGCACTCCAAATCAATAGACAAAAGTATTCTTGGACCGTCCTCATTGAGATCCATGTCGTCCCAGAATGAACTCCCAACGAAAACAACTGATGGCACAAATACGCTCTCAACAGCGACAACTGGACGACAGAAATCCAGCCCTGGATTCGGGCCTAAGAAATCCGAGCCTTGCACAAAACCGTCAACACCTTCCACCACATTGACGGCAAACGCAGTCGACGAATACGTTGAAAATATCGGGCGACGAGCACCTGGCGAAATTCAAACGGCTGATAAACTACCCCAGGTTGTTACCACTCACATCACTGCGAAATGTGAGCAGAGAGACGTGCCATGAACCTCATCAGCACGGACTGTCACTCCAGTTTGACTGTGTCGCAATTTTTGTCCATCACTGATGTTTGTGACAATTCAGGGTCCCTCCTCTCGGCGTGTGAATTCGAAACGGACTACGAACAGCCAGAAGTATTGGCTGCGAAACCACCGGAGCGGGCGCAGATGACAAACGCATACATCACAAGGAGACTAATCAAGACCCATGTGAATCTGCATTGTGGTTTTTTTTTGTAAAATGCGTTTTTGCAATGTGTCGACTTCACGTCAACTCGTCATTGAAAATCCCGCCCTTGTTATCCCTTGAATACATGTAGTTAAACAATTTGGAAAGAATATTAGATGAATATATCAATTTTGTATAATAGGCCCCTATATTCTCGTAGCATGTGACATATTGTTAAACCATTCACATGCTAATGCAATTTTTTTACGATCGTGCAGCATATAACTTGAGCTCATTGATTAGCTGCAATTTGCAGTCCCTGTTACCACGTTTGACTAAATCATTTGTTTTTTCAGTCATCTTTCAGAGTTTACTCCTGTTTTCATTGAATTAATGACAAAGTTCAAACGAATAAGAACTGCAGCATTTTTGCTTGCAAATAGACATCAGATTTTCATGGAATAAGCGTTCCGGTACAAAATTTTTTACCCACACACCCCTG
>CAJQUW010014153.1:0-16970 GCA_907163375.1 Prostheceraeus crozeri | reverse complement strand
AGCTATCTATTCTAGGAATGTGCCATTTCGATGTTAAGAACAGATGCGATACTTCCATTCTAGAAGCCGAAGCTGAGCGCGCAAATGAATCGTATTCTGTGATATTGTCACATACCGAACTTTTAAGTGACTGAAACGGGAATTCAAGCCGCTCACTGATGAACAAGTGAACTGACGAAACGGATTGTTCCGAGTAACTCACACACACGCTAACAATTGCGCCTTCTCATGAACACACACAACGTGAACTGTGCGCGCAGTGCGAGTGCTCACTCTCATCTCTAATCATCTCCTCTCTTCCGCATGGGAAATGTGTTCTTATATTCGGGCAATGTTGAAAATGAGATTAAGGACTGAATTTCTACTGGCTTTACAAATACATTACGTGATATTATGCATCTTTGACAAGAGGGTCTTCATAACACAAATAAACGGTGCAACTATCATTCAATTTTTCATATTACGAGAAATTTTTCATTTCGTAAACCGAAATGTCTTGCAACAAAGAAAATAAATCTACGATGCATTAAGGAAGCAAGATCTGAAGATGGTCCTCTGAACAACTTCATGTCAATAATTTCTAATAAATTCTCAATACCAATAGATTACATTTTTGTAAACACGGCAGTGGAAATGTACAGAGATTCATTGCGGGATTTACCCACGTCTGAGTGTAGGTTGCAGGACAGGTTGCTGGTTTTGATGGACTTGTGGAAGTTTTAAAGTTGATTTGTCGATTATAAGATTGGCAGATTTGCTTCTGATTCGCTAGATGAGATCCTGCAGGAAGAAATGCTACTTTCAGAACGCCTTCATTCATGAGAGCACATGAGGACCTACCACATACCCTGCCATGGATTACAAAAGATCAATAAGGACTTCAAGTAGCACATTTTCCCAGATATTGACATTTTTAGAACTGCTCGAGTTTGTCCAGAAAACTAATAACAAACCATAATAATAGCGTGGTCTCCGTGGCACTGTGGTTAAGTGCTTAGCCTAGCGATCTTTCGATCCAGAGGTCGAGCCCCGAAAGTGTCACTGTAAGTCGTCAGGAAGGGCATCCGAAATAAAAGATCACATCGCTGAAGATTAAATTCTGACATTGTCAGCACCGTCCAAACTCCCAGTATGGAAACAGTGACGCTAAAACATCAAGAATCATGTCCGACAATGATCACACTACAACAGGAGATATCAAACATGGAAATACTCACCGACCATTTTCATATTGTTTTCACACGGTGCATTGCACTTTGGACAATTCACCTGCATGGTTATCACTTCCTCTTTCGGGTTAAACGGTTTCGGATCCTGGAAATGTAAGTCACATGCAGTTCACAATTACAAAACCAAAGACACATGAACAGGACAAAAAGGAAAATACACTCATTTCTATGACGATTTCATCCCTAGTGAACATATGAGACAGGAGATATCGACAATGGCGATAATTGCGAGTAAAAGGATACTTAAAAAGCTACAAAAATATAAAACTTTCATGTACATAATGCATCCAAATACGGCAATTCTTTGATGTTCAATAGTAACATGATACAATGGTTGTTGTTTTTCAGTTAATGACTTCACGGCGGCGAATGCTAATGTTGTCACTTTTATCAGAAAATTTCAATTTCAGTGCTCTCGTTTTGGTGTTGTTATAAATGACTAAAACCGGAAGGTGCTGTTATAAATGACTAAAACCGGAAGGTGCTGTTATAAATGACTAAAACCGGAAGGTGCTGTTATAAATGACTAAAACCGGAAGGTGCTGTTATAAATGACTAAAACCGGAAGGTGCTGTTATAAATGACTAAAACCGGAAGGTGCTGTTATAAATGACTAAAACCGGAAGGTGCTGTTATAAATGACTAAAACCGGAAGGTGCTGTTATAAATGACTAAAACCGGAAGGTGCTGTTATAAATGACTAAAACCGGAAGGTGCTTTGTGGGTAAAACCGGAATTTGCTGTTATAAATGACTAAAACCGGAAGGTGCTGTTATAAATGACTAAAACCGGAAGGTGCTGTTATAAATGACTAAAACCGGAAGGTGCTGTTATAAATGACTAAAACCGGAAGGTGTTGTTATAAATGACTAAAACCGGAAGGTGTTGTTATAAATGCCTAAAACCGGAAGGTGCTGTTATAAATGACTAAAACCGGAAGGTGCTGTTATAAATGCCTAAAACCGGAAGGTGCTGTTATAAATGACTAAAACCGGAAGGTGCTGTTTGCAGGATGGCTGCACGACTTCGGGTATATTTTTGGTGCCAAAGATTCCCAAGCTAGTACTAAAGAATTGACATTGTAGATTACGAGGAACCATCATCCAGTTCTTGATTCCACGCTATTGCTTTCATTTTGTAATTAATACTTATAAATTCCTGTCCAAATAATTGATGTATTAAGTCAAGAAACTGGAAATCGACAATTATTTCAAAAGCAAAACAATACTGACAAAAGTATAGGTACCTTAACCGAATTGATAAGGCTCCGTGATAATATCCTTTGGAGACTATTTATTTTGTCCTATACCGGTTTAAAGTTCAGTCACAAAGTATCACAAATGTATCTGTCACGCGAATGTCCTTTGGCGTCCATCGCTATCTCTGTCGTGTTGCTAGAACTTTGCCGCAAACTGTTTTTCACGAGTAATGATTAAAACTGCAATCTGATACAAGCTGATGATTCAGCCATACGGGCCGATCTGAATGGAAACAAAATGACAGATTATGAAAAATACTTATTGTATGCTCATTAGGAAAGGCATCTCACACGAGTGAAGTATATCTGATCAATAATTAACTGGTATGTCTTTCAACATCTTGTGAGTAAAAGAAGGGATTGAATCTAAATATATGGCATATTAGACAATACGTTGCCTTTGAAGACATGAGGGTGCCCTGCAAAATGTGCACGTAGTAGTTGTGTTACCGGTACCGGTAGCATGCAATGATTACTTGTTGCACGAGTATCACAAAAATCACCGATCACGGTTGAGTAAACGAGCACTGGTACAAATTATTGTCAATTTTTCACTCACTAATCAATGCTGAATGATGAAATATAAGGAATATAAGCTAATAGTAAAAATATTTTAATAATATGATATTCTAATAGTAATATCTAATAAATATCTAGTAAATTCTAATAGTAATAGCGTTAGCTAATAATATATAAGCTAATATATAAGGAATATAAGCCATATAAGCTAATATCAGGAAATATGACGAAAAATGTGCGCAGTGAGAAAACAGACATAGTCTGACAATGAACATTTCATGAGAAACATATTTTCTCAAATCATGAAAATCATCATAATTTTCTCAAATCACAAGTTGTGAAAACTGAAAACTATTTCGAAAAATAATAGCGATACTATGCAAGATATGCAAGTCATTTGTAATGTCGGGTATGTGGTTTGTGTTTGTGTTGCGTGTTCTTTTATTGTTGAATGTGAAAAAAGAACTGCCGATATGATGTTGTTTGAATTTCTGACATTTCTTATAAAGTATGACACGTTATAAGAAAGTGGTAATGCGTACACATAATAACACTTCAGAATTGCATACAATATTACGTCGCCAGATTCAGTGAAACCTGTTTACGTTTACTTAACTTAGCGCCTTTACTACACACATGCTGTGAGATATGAATATCCAACTATTTGTTAACTAACTGATTGCACTATCCTTTATTGATTATTTTTTTAATAAACTATGAAAATATTCCTATTATAATTCATCCAAACTAATGGCTGGGGCTATGTAAATAATGACAGCAGTGTGTTCAAATTTCATGTCACATTGATCACAGCTTTCCTGACTACAGACTGCATTTAGCATTTGTCAGTCAACAAAAGCACCCAACTCTCTGAGAAGAATGGTAATCAAAGTGAATAGGAGCAACAAGCCCTCATTCGATATTGGCTTCGTCGTTCTTTTCAATGACAGTTTAAACATTATGACTGGAAAAGAAAGGAACATTTTTCTATAATATGAAATTTTTTCACGGATATTAACTGACACAATTTCTACTGAAAATGACTTGACAGGTAGAAGAAAAGGATTTTTCATCGTGGAAATTACAGCTCACAGTTCAAGCTACAACAATTATTGATACGAATGATATTATAAATTCCGCACTAAATTTATGTCGCGATGATCATGCGATGTTGATATAAAGCATGGAATTGACAAGAGGACGATACAGGCTCAAAAACTCGCTAATTCTGAAAGTACATTCAGTCCAGTCAGTGAAGCAAAATAAAATCGTACGCGAATTTTAAGAAGAATCTCTGCCAGGGTAATTTTGCATGCTAAGTCATACGATTTCGGAAACTACAAATGTTTTCATGCTCATCGGCACATTTGAGCTTATTGCATCCATGCTTTGCACTATTACCAATAATGGGCGGATCCAAAAAGCGGACAAATCTAATTCTGCGGTCATTAAGAAATGTACATTGGTTCGTTTCAAGCAATTGCAGGTATATCCCATTTCATCAAATTATGGCAATACTCGATTTAATCTTACTTTCTAATCAATTTTTTACATGTTAAAAACATGTGATGAGTAGTGCCTACAATATCGAATGCTGTAGAACGGGGTTGCCACCCGCACGTGCCTGCGTACAAGCAGATCTTCCTGGCTAATGCACGCTGTCAACAGATGGTCCGATGGCCTTGTGGTTAGAGGATATGCCTGCATGTCCTACAACTCCAACGTCGCTGGTTCGACCCCCCCCCACGACTGATACGGTCCAACAGGCCAAAACATGTCTCTTACATCTGTTGAGAATGCATGCTAGTAATAAATGGTTGAAAGATCTGGCGTAGCGGAAAACATCTTTCAACATTCCATAGGAATTGCACAGTATACACCGGATAAAATTGCAACCAAAGGGAACATGGTCATGTAAAAAAATGCAGAAATCTTATGAAATATAATTGCAATACACGCTCAGTATATGACAGTGATTGCTGGAGGTGGAGAATAAATCATTTCAAGTTGATCTATATCTATAGATATCTCTAATTACAAAGGTTCAATTCCTGATGATAACTGAGAGATAAGAATTCAAAAGGCGCAAGAATGACAACTTCGTAAATTATAATGTCGCCAAAAGTTCGAGGATTGATGAGTTCCCACTACGTGATAAATCTTCTCCCGTGCATTAATCCGTGTTCAGACATTTTTGATTGTCGAGCGCTTTGAATGCCATCGATGAAACCGCTTGAAATTTGACATGCTGTCAATTATCCTAATAATTTTACAACGTTCACATTGTTGATCATAGACACTTTTTCAATTGCCATAATTCAATGCATTGAACTGATGGATAATTCTTTGAATTTCAAAGATTGCGGAGAAAGAGAGACGAAAAAGTGTGATTGCATTCTCACAAATGCAGAGGATAGAAATGCAATATACTCTACCGGTGACTTTGATTCTCTAGTGAAGTCAAAATTCTCATGTGAAAGAGATACATTCGGCACAGCAGCCGGATTACTTTTATTTTTGTACTTCTACCTTTGAGGAACACCTTATGAAGATTTCATGATAAGCCATACATTTACTTTTTCCAGCACTTTAACTATCTAAACGCATCCCATGACAGAATTGTACATGCCATTGCACTGCAGAGTCAATTAGCAATTTTTGTACAAAGATTTCCGTTTTATTATCTAAAGAGAATGATGGCTATTAAGTCAATACAAGACACCAACACCCTTGATTCCCCGACCGCACTCGCCCAACCTAGTAACCGAACCGAAGTCCGCGGTGGAGAAGAGCTCGCACCTTCTTCACTAGGCCACGCTGACGGTTCAAAAGGAATGCGAGTGAAGGCAGAAGTTATCTCTAAGTGATATCGACAGCTTATTGTCCTATTATTATTAACAGAACGCTACCAGTATTCATGTTGTAGCGAGACAGCATATCAGCATGTCATTCGACTAAGTCACACAGTAGATTGACAACAAAGGTCTGTCGTAGTTCATTGAATATCGAAAGAGAATGATAGATACTAAGTCAATACAAGACATCAACACCCTTGATTCCCCGTTTTATTAAAAATAAATAACAGACCATCAAAGGCGCGTGCCTGAATTAACACGGAATATTCGACTTTACAATGACAATTTCAGTTTTTGCTTTTCACTTGCATATCTTGTTAAATTGCATTTCTCGTTGAATATCACCTGAATATGCTGCAAGCGCCGTTGGAGGCCTTTATCCCTCATCGACACACCTCTCTACATGTGTAGAAACTAAGTATTCACAGTGCTGTCATTTTTGTTCTAAGCCCCCAATCAAGCTGAAATTAAGTTTCCATGCGTGACTTCTATCATTTAAACTTCTCCCATAATCGATTTTAACAAATGGAACACGGGGTAAAATATTATTTTGTCATATTTTACCCACCTCTCTACAGGTGTAGAATTGCATTTCCTGAGAAGTTGGAGACTTCATTCCTCACTTTTGACAAACAATTTTCAAAATTACTCTTGAAATTCATCTTGATTTCTTATCATGATATCATGAATAAGTAACAGAATATAAGCCCTAATGTCTGACAAAGTTTGTTGTTACGTAATGGGCAATTTGGTGTTGACGCCAATTTTCAAGTGATGAACAAATTTGACAGAACGGAACGATATCAACTATCGACAACTTCTGATTGTCTCAAAATTGCGTAATGGTGCCCCAACAACTGCATCAGATTTAGTATGTCATCTTGATATCAGTAGAAGTTTTAGGAAAATTTATCTACCGGTGGCTTCTATGATGTAATTGAAGAATCTGGTAGGAAGACACAGCAACTCGAATAGAATTGCGTCATTTATTTCATTGATTTTCTTGACGTCTGAGATAATTTCGACACTATCGAGACTGGGGATTTATTTGTTCTCAACCTGCGTCGTTACTACATACCAACATCTTCAATAATACGCATATCGTGGCTATTCCCCAGGCAGAACATACATGCCTCAAAAACCGGCAAAGTATGGCATCAAAGTCTTTCGGCTATGCGATGCCGAAAATGGCTACACACTGAATGCGTTACCGTACTATGGAGCTGATGGGGCTAGGGCGACCGGTCTAGCAAAAACAATCGTCATGCAATTAACTGAACCGTATCATCAAAGTCATCGGAATGTTTATTTTGATCGCTGTTTTACATCGTATGAATTATGCGTCGATCTTTTGAATAGCGGACTCACCATGACGGGGACAATTCAAGCTTCGCGGCGCGATGTTCCGCATGCTTTGAAAAATGCAAAAGACATACCCGTGCATGAAACGAGAAACGTTTGGAATCATGACCACCGTGTCCTCTTGACATCATATGTTCTCCTAATAAGCAGCTATCATACAACGAACCGGCCATCAGAAAGAGACGATCGAAAACCAGAAATTATTTTGGACTATAACACTGGTAAAGGTGGTGTTGATGTCATGGACTCAAGAGTGGAGGATTTCACATGTCGCCGAAAGACAAGGCGGTATCATCTGCTTCATTTCTTCGACATGCTCGACGTCGCATTGCTGAATTCCTTCTTGATCATGGAGAAGAATGGGTACGACAAACCTCGCTCCTTTTTCATAAAACAGGTTACCTTGCAACTTGCTAATTACAACATCATGACTCGCTATAACACTGCAGCGATCTATCGTCAATCCAAGGCTGCATTTTCATCGATGGGATATCCCGCCAGAATACCTTCAACAACTACCAATGACAACAAACCGAAAAAGTGCCAGGTTCCTCGTTGTGGAAAATCAACTCGTAAGCGCTGCGCTAATTGCGCATTGGTTGTATGCTTCCAGCATCACATTGAAAAGATTTTATGTACTAGCTGTGCATCCTCACCGTAAATTGATACCTTGGAGAAGTGGACGATTTATATTATGATTGTCAAGATTTTCAAGAAAGTTGTTGCTGTTATTGTTTTTATGAATAGATAGATGCATGCTGTTTATTGTTTGTTTTTTCTAATATCAAAATCGGATTTCAGACATGTATCATTGATTATAGCCTACTAATCGATAAATACAACTAAAACAGTTAATTATGAATGGGATCATAATCGATGCATAGCACATGAATTATGTTAGTAATATTGCCCTCTAATTGATTTTAATTAATTAGCTGATTTAAGTGCTGATTTAAACTAATTAGCACACATAGCTTAGTTCAGGATATCTCGAATAATAACATCCAGTATTTTAATGTAGAAAAATGACATTCTCGATGATTTTAAGGTCAATTGGGTCATCTATAAGGTCAAGGGTCATCACGATGTCAATGGGGATACATTATGGTGTTGATAATTATCTTTGAATATTATCTGGCCAATTGCCTTATGGGATCGATACTAAATTCTAAACAGTTGATTAAAAATGCAATATTCTACACATGTAGAGAGGTGGGCTGAATATGATGGTTGAATTTGCCGGTCCGATGAGGGTTAAAGAGTATAGGATTGATCAAAACTTCAACAAAAACAAATAAAAGTTTGAATAAACTGAAAATGTTCTTATCTAGAATTCAAAACTCGTTCAGAAATGTGATGTTGCAAGGCTCAAACATAGTTGCGCATACAAACGCCTATGAATTGTTGACGCTTCCAACATTTATTGATTAATGCTGAAGACATTATAAAGTACATTCGATATAGATATCCATAATAGTTATCACAGAATCAAATCTCCATGGATGTATGAAATCAAGCAGCCAGGACATAAGACAGCTATGATAGTATTTGGAGCATGACGGGCGCAGAGTAGAATTTGATTAAATTGGCTCTGTTGTCTTAATGTTGAGATAATGCTTGAGATCCAGTGGAAAATAGAATGCGGAACTCGACGAGTTGAAAGCAACAAAGCAGGCTCAAAAGCAGGAAAATATTCCGAGCACAAGACACATAGTATCACCCCGCCAAGGAACTGAAAGAAATGTCTCATGATTTTTCTTGTCAATTTTAATGCTATGTTGGTCAACCACATGAACGGTCCAATTTCTGCTTCTTTATGACATGACCGGATATAACTACAATCCAAGCAGTCTGATTCCTTTCTCAAAAAAGACAGAAATGGCAGAAATTGAACAAAACAATACAAGAATTGCCTGATATAAGGAGAGTTACTAATAATCGTTCTCGATATATAAAGCATCTTCCTTTCTTTCTTTCTACAATAAATGCTGACGAATGTGGTTTAACCATCTCTCCATTGTATTCAGACACATACTTTCACACAAGAGACGAATCAGATATTCGTTAAGGGCTCCTTGGAGTAGGATTTTCATTACACTTGGAAATCTTTTCTGTCTTCAATGCCTGCCTTATTTGTGCTACACAATAAACATGAAGACTTTACTGACTGGATTGGGAAATGAGAATAAGGGTGACATTATTCCAGCTTCCATATGCTTTGATATCAGAATGAATCCCTAAAATTACATGATATTGAATCCAATGTCTTCATGAACGTCAAATCATGTTAGCAACACCTGGAAATTCTTAATCCCAGTCTTAGTTGGCGATCAGATCGACCTATACTTGTCACTAACACGGCATCACTATTTGCCTCGAAATGAAAGTGATAAAACAGGAAGAACCTGTCGTCAAACTTCTATAATTTTTAAGGAATATGATATCACCCTTTCAAACGTGAAAGAATATAGAGGCGGTCAGACGGTCTGTGAAGCTTTTAAATTGCAGAATTTTGTCTCTGACTGTCGATGCTAGGCAACGTCTTTTCCTCTGTAGCAAATAGTGAGCCTGTTTTTTGTCATTACTATTAATAGGAGGTTGAAACCCAGTAAGTCTGATAGAGGCCCAAAGCAACTTCTAAAGCAAGAAGATAGATCCGCTCGCAGAACAAAATGAAGCATGTACTTGTGAATCTTGGAACTGCTTGTGTTGACTTGACTTCTCTTAACCAAATTTTCGGTTTTTATAATCGTGCTTTGTATTTGTAATCAGTAGTACTCTTACTTAGGAATTTCTATCTTCGGATCTTGTGTTTTTCACAGCAGCCGAATCTATTGTAATCGTAGATTGTAATGTATACAGTAATCATGGATACAATCAATCCCCCTCCTACCTACAAATATCTTTTCCTCTTTTCAGGTTTCCATCAAATGAAGTTTTAACAATATGCATAATCTTGCAAGCTCTTCTGATCACACATCAGTTAAATGAAGATCTACAGCCAAATAATCCAAAATGACACACTACTGAAGAAAGCCATCCATGAGTAGAACTGAAGAAATCGAAATTTAGAAAGGAAACAGGAAGCGTGCATAGAAATTCAAATTTCTCTATGCATCAAATTGTCTGCGTGGGTGATTGAAGAGGTTAGCACTGTGAAGGTTATTTCATCCCAATGCTTCCTATTACGGATGCCTACACGGCGAGAATGCGATGACCTTCCTGTTCTCCGATTCGGTAGAGTTCCAATTCATGCAATGCCATAGTGAGGTCGTTTTACAAACTTCAAACATATCATCCTTGAGTCAAGTCACCAACTTACCTGGTACTTGTTGTTGCTGCTTTGCCCGGTTCCGTTCAGCAGATAGGATAGGAGGTTTCTAATCAAGACTACGAAGCGACACACTCACTAAGCAAATACGTCTACTGCCTACTGCTGGCTACTACCATACCTAAGTTACAGCTGCTTACGCAGGGTGTAAACAGTAGCATAGCAAACAACATTGACCTGGGGAGGCAGCAACCCCAATTCTCCCACACCTTACCTCCAAAGAGGGGCGGCGGCCTTCGCTGAGGAGACTTTAGAAAGGGCATAGCCAGATATGCCACAGGGAAGGAAGCTCAAAGAGCTTTGTTGCATTTCCCAACAGCATGAACTTAGTATAGCAACTGAGGAAAGGGAGTAAAAAAAAGACATCAAACAGCCAACACCAGACCTGCAGTGGCAAAAGACCCCTTTTAGTCGCCTCTTACGACACGCAGGGGGACGTCGGTTCAATTCAGTCCCGGGAACCGCAAGGGATACCTGACTATTTTCTACAGTAACATCCAAATGGAAACATCAATGTAAAAAGTAAGATCTTGCGTCTTTATATCCACTATCCAAAAAGTGCATCAGGAATGAGAAAAAAAGAAAAACAAAAAAAGAAAACAAAAAAACAAAAAAAAAAAATTAAAACAAAAAAAAAAAAAAAAAAAAAAGCAAAAAAAGAAAGAAAAACCAGAGAAAAAAAAAACAAAAAAAAATCGGAAACAAAACAAAAAGAACAGCGAACGAGGAAAAAAAAAAGAAAAAAGACCAAAACAGACACACCCCCACCAGCGCACCCCCCCCCCGAACCCCCCCCCCCACGATCCACCCCGCCACCCACCTCCCCCCAGTGGCCCCCCCGCCCTCCCCGCCCCCCCCCGCGCCCCCCCCCCCCCACACCACCCCGCCGCTCCCCCCTCGTCCCCTCCAACCACTCCTCCCCCCCCCCCCCACCCCCCAGCCTCCCCCCGCCCCACCTCCCCCCCCCCCCCCCCCCCCCCCCAGCTGCCCCGCCCCTCCCCCCCACCACCCCACCTCCCCCCCGCCTCCCCCCCCCTCCCCCCCCCCCCCGCCGCCCCCCCTCACCCCCCCCCCCCGCCTCTCTCCGCCCCCACCCCCCCCAAACCTAGCCCCCCTCTCCCCCCCCCCCCCCCATGCGCCCCCCCCACCCCCGCCGTCCCCCCCCCCCCCCCACCCTCCCCGACCCCCCCCCTCCCCCCCCCCACCCCCCCCCCCCCCCCCCCTCCCGCCCCCCCCCCCCCCCCCCTCCCCCCCCCTCCCCCCCGCCATCCCTCCACCCCCCTCTCCCCCCCTTCCCCCCAGCCCCACCCTCCCGCCCCCCCCCCCCCCCCCCCCCCCCCCCCCCCCCCCCCCCACACAGTCTCCCCCCCCCCCCCCACACCTCCCCCCACCCCCCCCACCCCCCCCCCCCCCGCCCCCCCCCCCCCCCCCGCCCCCCCCAGCCCTGCGGCACGCCGCCTCCCCCCCCCCCCCACCCCACTCCCCCACCCCCCCCCACCATCTCCCCACAGCCTCCCCCCCCCCCCCCCCCCCCCTCCACCCCCCCCTCCACCCCCCGCCCGCCCCCCAGCCCCCCCCAAGCCACTCCCCCCCCAGCGCCCCCCCCCCCCCCCCCTAGCCCCACGCCCCCCCCCCCCCCCCCCCCTCACCCCGCGAGAACCACCCCCTCTCCCCCCCTCCCCCCCCCCCCCCCCTCCCCCCCCCCGCCCCCCCCCCCCCCCTCCCCACTCCCTCCCCCCCCCGCCCCCCCCACATCTCCCCCCCCGCCCCCCCGCCCCTCTCCCTCCCCTCCCACCCCCAGCGCCCCAGCCCCCCAACCCCACCCACCCCCCCCCTCGCCCGCCCATGCGACCCCCGCCCCTCCCCCCCCCCCCCTCCCCCGCCCCCCCCTCCCCCACCTCCCCACCCCCCCCCCCCCCGCGCCCCCCCCCCCCCCCCCCCCCCCCCCCCCCCCCCCCCCCCCCCCCCCCCCGCCCCCTCCACCAATCACCCACCCCCCCCCCCCCCCCCCCCCCCACCCCCGCCACCCCCCCCCCCCCCCCACCCCCACCCCTCCCGCCCCCCTCCCTACCGCCCCCCCCCTCCCTCCCCCCCCCCCCGCCCCCCCAACCCTCCCACCCCCACCCCCCCCCCCCCACCTGCCCCCCAGCGCCCACGCCGCCCCCCCCCCCCCCCCCCCCCCCCCGCCCCCCCGCGCCCGCCACCCCCCCCCCCCCCCCCCACCCCCCCACCCCCTCCCCCCCCGCCCCCCGCTCCCCCGCCCCCCCCCCCTCCCCCCCCCCCCCCCGCCCCCCCCCCCCCCCCCCCCCACCCTCCCAGCGCCCCCCCCCCACCCCACCCCCCCCCCCCCCCACGCCCAACCCCCCACCCCCCCCCCCCCCCCCGCCCAACGCCCCCTCCCCCCCCCCCCCCCCCCCCCCCCCCCGCCCACCCCCCGCCCCCCGCCCCACCCCCCTCCCCCCCCCCCACCCCCCCCCCCGCGCCCCCCCCCACCCCCCCCCCCCCCCCCCCCACCTCCCCCCCCCCCGCCCCCCCTCCCCCATCGCCCCCCCCCCAGTCGCCCCCCCCCCCCCCCACCCCCCCCCCCACCGCGCCCCCCCCCGCCCCCCCCCCCCCCCCACCCCCCCACCTCCCCCCCCCCACCGTCCCCTGCTCCCCACCCCTCCATACTATTTGATGAATATATAAGCTGTAATTTTTGAATTCATCTAACACTTTCTCCTAAACATCAAAATTTACCAGTCTGAAGGCCGCATGTGGGCCTCACCTGTCATCTTAGCTATCCTGCTACAGGCCTTGCATCTATTATTTGCATGTTAATCATTAATTTTTAATATTTGTAGTTTTTGTAAATATGATTGATGAAAATATTTGAGATGCATTCCTCATATTGAAAAATGGAACAGACCTGCATAGTTGATATTTCATCCAATATCGTGTATAATTGAAATTGAGAGGCGACGTCCACAATTCGAGTGACTTTCGTTTAAACAGTGAAAAGAAACTGAAACATTGACTTACCTCCTCCACATGTCACCTGTTGCATCAGCGTCTTGTCCTGTTGCATCGTTATTTTCAAGTATCCCAAGGCGCTCGCTTTGTTCAGGAGTTCTATCATAATGAACCACTTTCAGTTGCGGGTCCGGATCTGGGGCCAAGAGATTCTCCACGAAGCTTGACCCTCGGGGGTCATCCAAATGCTGAAGAAGAGAGGACAAAATTGGCGAGCGCACTCAATAATTTCAATTATCGTAGAAATCGTAGAAAAGGAATTATCGTAGAAATTCCTCGAACTTCCAACCTTTGATGTGAAATTTCCATTGACATATCTAGAGAGTGATATTGATAACAAGACTTTGGTTTTACTGCTTATTGCAGAGAGGTGGGAAGCTTTTAGATATAGAGACTTTGAAAGATGAAAATTATGTACAACAAAAGGAATTACAAGAACAGAGATGCTTTGGAACAAAGAATCAAGATAAGAATCTATGGAATGTTGTTAATGAAGTATCAGGAAAGCGCGCTCAAAATCCCATTAACTCTCTACCGGCAACATACCGGAGTATTAACAAGGCAGTTGAAGATATCTGTGAAGCTTTTCGTCAAGCATTCCAAACCGGTGAGTTGTCCTCCTTTCAAGTGACTGAAGATAGCTAATTGTGGTACCCATTGATAAATGCTGATGATGTGCGCATTGAACTCGATAAACTTCCGAATTGCTTTGCTCAGATGGAATTTCAAATAAGCTCTACAAGATTGCAGCACCATCTATCGCAGGTCGGTCCGATATGTATATGATTAATTCGGCCAACACCGGTCCTTTTCAAACTGCTATGCTTCTGCGATACCGAAGACTTCATCACCAAAGCTCAACCAGCTACGTCCGATAAGTCTTCTCAGTGTTCTCAACAGACTACTTTGGATGCATTGCTTGCCGGACAATTGGTAAAAACAAATTCTCATGTGCTCATTCAAATGATGACTTTCTTCGTAAATACTTTACTTTCTAAAAGGAAAATCCACCCTGCCGTGCTCAGACAACACATCCTCTTAACCACACTATTCAACTAAATGGCAAGCGCCTTTCTCCGGTCCTGAAGAATAGCAATTATATATAAACAGTATTCATAATAGATTTCTAACTAATACTGTCAGATTTGCACTATAAATGGTAGATCCCAAATGAAAAGACGGACAGATTGTCATCTTTCACAATATTGGTGCATTCATTCATTTGATCAAAATTCGATTATCATGATCAGTGGCGTCGTCTCCGTGACTGAGATTTTCGCCGCATACCCAAAAATAATTTACGATCATAAAACAAAAGTTCAAATAGTTTTAATTTTTTGTTTTTTAGAGCATCTTTATGTTTACAACTTTACATACACTTTACAGTTTCAAGTCACTGCTCTCAAATACGTTCTGAGCGCCAGCTCTCAGATGTTAACTGCAGGGATCATTGACAAAATTTTTTGAAACGTCATTGAAATCCAGAGTGAATCTCGATTCATCGGTCCACAAGACTTTCTGCCACTGATGGTCATTTAATGAGCGATGGGCATCACACCAGGCAACTCGGCTTCTGCGGTGCTCAAAACTCAATGGAATTAGGACAGCTGGTCGTCGCGATTGAATTCCAGCTTCTCGAATTTTCGGTAAGCCGTTCGAACGCTACAGTCTATATTTGAGGTACTCTTCCAGTGTACGACTAGCTTTGGTACTGACACAAATCTATTCCTCTTTGCAGCTAAAACTAGACGTGCGTCCGTCCTTCCTGCAGACTTTCTTGGTCGACCAGATCCCTTCTTCTTTTTAACATCTTCTGCTTTCCATCGACACCAGCACCTCCAAACAACGACTCTCGATAGTTGCAGCTCTTCGGCAACACTCGCACAACTTCTGCCACAACGAATCATTCCAATAGTCATACCTCTGGTAAACTGATCGTGTGCCATTTTATTTTACAAAAGCTGGATTTCAGTACTTTTAAATGTCAGTTATTTTCACAGTTTTATTGGGAGGTATTTCAACATGAGTGAACAGTTCCATGACGATGCATATCGTTTTGCATCGCTTACTGATGACGATATTAATGACTTGATCATTGAAAATCAAAGTAAAAACACTATTAAGAACAGAAATTGGAGTCTAGGAATATATAACAAGTGGCGTGTAGAAAGAAATGCAAGAAACAATGAACAAATACCAGAACTATTAGATTATGCGACGCCAAAGCACTTATCATCATGCCTAGCAAGGCTAGTGGTTGAAGTCAGTCGTCAGGATGGCAAGGAGTACCCACCCAACACAATATACCTAATGTTATTGTAGACTCGTTGATTTGTATCAAGAGAACATCACAATTTGCAAAAGGCTATTCGAGGACGACCCTAGTTGTGATGCCTTTTATCGACGACCGCTCACAAACATTATGAACACTATTCGCTTCTCAAAGCAACCGATGGGCGTAAATTACTTGTCCAAAATTATAAAAAGTGTGGCATGGAAAGCTGAGTTAAAAGGCAGATTTACCTCACATAGTGGAAAAGCAACTGGCATTTCCCACATGTATGATGCTGGAGTTCCTGAAAACACCATACAGCAGAGAAGTGGGAATCGATCGCTCGACTCATTGAGAAAATATAGCAGAAACAGTGCATTAAGTTTGGTTGCCTCTGAGGCTTTAACACCGGGACATTCTTCGGCATCACACCATGAGCACGATGTTACAGAGCAGGAAAATCCAGTGTCCAGCAGCAATTCAAATGTCTTAAGTCATGAATTCGTATCAAGGAAAATGACTCCAAACGAAGATTTTGTTGTTCAAGGTGAACCTAAGCGAAGAATGCTGGTCGAGGCCGATGGTAATTCTAACATTATAAGATTCTCATTTCTGTAAATAAATGTTGTAAATACGTGTAAAAAACTTTTGTAACTTTCATGCTTATCTCATGGCTTTCTTCTAATTTCATAAACTTCTTGTTATTTTCACAGTTTTCTTGTTATTTTCATAGTTTTGAATAAATAGTGCGAAATTAACTGGATATATTTTCTTATGCGGCGCAAAGAAATAATTGACACAAACTATGCAACTATGGTACAAGTTCAATTTGTAAAAGCAATTGTGACAGTTGTATCGATATCAAAATTTGAAATTTGACCACCATAGATCTTTCTCCATTCTCTTATGTGTTGAATGGTAATATATAGAAAGTGAGATATTGCATCATACCTGAGAAAAAAATGAAACAAACTTCAATTCAAGCCAATGATAGTTTGTTTCACTAATTATGTCAATGAGTATATAAACACTGCTCATAATAGATTTATAAGTAATACTGTCAGATTTGTACTACAAATGGTAGTACATGGTAGTAAATGGTAGTAATGGTATCATCTCTCACAATATTGGT
>CAJQUW010014152.1:0-19394 GCA_907163375.1 Prostheceraeus crozeri | reverse complement strand
AGTTACGATGGGCGTTAAAAAAATTCGTTAGAATTGCTACAAATATATATTTATAAAAACAAAGTATCATTAACGTTTCATATAGTCTCCTAACTTCAATGCACTGGTAGACCATCGGTGCTCAAGTGCCCAGTTCCAGCGTGGTAGAAGTCTGTGCTTGAGGTTGAACACTCATCCACAGGGGATTTCAAGTTCCTCATCGTCTCCAAAGCGCCTTCCCGAGGTCGGTTCGTTCAAGGCCGCGAAAAGGTGTGGAAGTCGCTTGGGGCCAGATCGGGACTTGTAGGCTGGGTGAGCCAATGTTCGAGGGCCCATTGTATTGATTGTGGCTTGTGCCATGCGGCTCTTGTGCACCGGCGCATTGTCATGGAGTATGAGCACCCTCGAATCAGCAATCCTGCTTTCTCCTTGATTGCTTGACGAAGCTTGACTATCAGTCGGAGTAGTACGCACCAGTGGATTGGTAGACCTTCTGGAAGTAATCGATACGCAGAAGACCTTGAGTCCCAGAAAACTGATGCATCAACTTGCCTGCGGAAGATGAGTCCGAAATTTGGAGGTGGGCTGAGGCACTGTGCTTCCACGCATTTAGCGATCTTGCTTCAGGGTCCAGTGGTGCACCCAGGTTTTCATCTCAGTCACAAGTCGCAGATGGAAGTCTTCTGATCCTCCTGTAAAGATCAGAAGTTGTGAGCGGAGTTGGCATCGTGCTGTCGATCTTGCACTTGAGATTCGAGGCACCCATTGTTGGCAGACACTTGGAGAGTGAGGATGGTGAATCGTGAAGATCGTTAAAAAACTCTCCCTTCTGAAATGCCAACTTCTACTGCTATTCTTTTGGACTTTCAAACGACGAGCAGTCATACAAGGTCCTCACACGGCGGATGATTACGGTGTCGTACCTCAATGGTCGACCCGACTTGGATGTCTTAAGGATTGAAGGGCTCGCTTGAACTCTGCGGCCAATTGCGGACCGTGGAATATTTGGGAGGCACCTTGCTGGTACACCTTAGCATCGGTTTCCGTGATTTCTTTGGCCGAAGACCTTCTTTGACTAGGAATTTGATGACGGCTCTGTGTTCAATCAGTGACGATTCATTTTCTACATTGATTCAATGAGTTTTCTGTCTTTTATAGCCTGAACGGACAAAGGAAAATGTGAAAGTGTTTATGACTTGAGCATAATTTAACTAGATCAACTAAACAACGAATTAGAAACTTAAATCATCATCTCTAGGCTTTTCATTCTACGAAAACTTATTTGACCGCCCCTCGTATATGCAATTTCTATTATGGCAGCCTAAGTGATTATAAATGTGCATTTTATAAGAAGTAAAACCATCGAGCTTTTTTGAAAAATCGTATTTGTTGATTTTCAGAGTTCATATATGAGGACTGATCAATATTTATTGAAAACCGAAAGCAGACATTCTAGCTTGCAGTTTCTTTAAAGGTAAAACCTATGTGACTCAAAATATGGTTATTAGTTTAGTTACAGATGATCGCAGTTTGCAACTGCGTTGAGGTAGTGATTATTTAACAGGTGATAGTTTTAATAACTCTTTATTTTATTTTTAATCAAAGTCACTCTTATTTTTGGTTAGATTTTGTTAGAATCGCGGATGAGTCATATAGCGACCTAATTATCATTTGGCTCATCATCCTGATCTCACTGAACGCAGACTTACCACATCAGCTTGTCAAAGTGATTTTCCTACACTGGTGTGGCCTACCTCTCTAGTGACAAGCATTTTACGTGTTAATGTATGCACTGATAATGAGTTCCATCACAGTTTGCGCTGTGGTCAAAACTTAAAGTTTTCATTGTTGAATTGCCATGTGAATACTAGAAATTCATATACTGCTTTGTATATATCCTTAGACAATCTACTTTCCTGTCGATGTGACCTCCCAATGAGTATGCTCAGTAATGAGGTCTAAAGTACCGCCGCATCGTCTCATCGAAATCATATTAGTTTTTCGAACAACGAAAAATATTCCAGACAGGATCAGCATGTGTTTAGCGGTATTATGGGTAAAGCAGTCGCCATTTGCGGTAAGTTTGAAAAAGCAGCAAAGAAAAGAATTGATATGTGAAAACAGAACAGCAGACCAATTCGTTTCGGGAGTGAGCGACGAAAATGAAGCTATGATTTCTAATCAGATACTTGTCAATTGCAGGCAAATGTAGGGAGAATGAATTTATTATTGACAAGCATGCAATCGCTTCATTTCTGTTAATAGGTTCATCATTGAACAACAACCGGAACTGTTAAATGAAAACATAGTTATTATGTTGTCATGTTAATGTCAGGCATGATAAAGTCGGTAAAAGGGAGGAGTCAATTCTACAACAGTGACTTGATTAAAATGAAAATAATGAGTTATTAAAACAATGCCGATAGCAAGTTATTCACTTGTCAGTATATTCACTACTCAACGCAGTTCAAACAGTCGATCATCTTTTTTTTAAGGATTTTACGTCACTTTTACCCCTACTGGGGCCTTGGATCTGTACTAAAATACATCTGTACTAAAAGAACCATATTTTGAGTCATTATAGGGTTTCCTTTAAAAGAAACTGCAGCTAGTATGTCTGCTTCGGTTTTCAATAAATATTGATCAGGTTGCCATATATGGAAGCCTCCGAAATCAATAAATATCGATTTATTCAAAAGCAGCGCGATGGTTTCTTCTATAAATTGCACATTTCTAATCACAGGCTTGCCATAATAGAAATTGCATATAACTGACACGGACATTTTTTTCAATCAAAATTGATCAGATATTGATTAGAAACCATACATAGAAATCTCTGAAATCAATAAATATCGATTTATTCAAAAACAGCTTGATGAATGATTTTATAAATGTCATATTTGGAATCAGCATGCAGAACTACATCAGAATATGCTAACCGTTTTCATGGACATTTTTGAATCCCAAAAAGTTGTATGTGCGCACCATGTTTAGTAGAACATGCATGTATTTGCATGCTCTTTACCTTGGTTGTACATTGTAGTACACATGTCTTGCAAGGTAGATATAGATTTTGGATGGCTGTTTCGTCTTTTACTGACAAATATGTGACTTTTAAGGTACATGAAAATTTTCCAGAAATTTCATCATGGTATGATGTTACCCATGGTTTGTGCCACATTAAGTGCGCTTTGCTGTCCGTGTGCGATATTTCTCTGGGCGGGACCCATTACCTAATCTCATCCGAGATGTTATCATATTATGTATGTCTCATTTTTTGATAGATGTAAATGGCTTGCTTATGCGACTTAAAAATAGTTGTGTTCACAAATTTCTAATTTTCGCAGTACCTGCGATCAATCTTGGGATTTTATTTAATTTGGCTTCATTAAAATATTCTTCAACTTCCAAATTTCATTTACCTGATATATCTTTATAATCTGATGTTTCCCCCCCTTATAATCTTCTTCAAGTTGTGATGTACCAGTAGTTTCAGATTAAAAATCTTTAGCTACTTCTAAGTCACATGCTTTATGTCGGAATTAGATGATGATTTATCGATTCTCGTGAAGTCATGGGATGATCTCTCTGATTGCAATCCATTTCTCCGATTATAAAACTGAACAACTATTTTATTAGTGCTCACGATTCGTGTAAATGAAATATACAGTATGGTGAGATCAAAAATGACATGATCGCGAGGATTGGAGTAGTGCTACGTGTGGAAACTCACGGGTGTGTGTGTAATTGATTTTAAAAAAAGAATTTCTTTGTTAGTCTTCTATATACTATAAAGAAATATTATATTTAATACTAGGTATTTCATCATTATATTCATAATCTTCATTTTCAAATAATTTTTTTAAATGCTAAGTTTATGCTAGTTGATGTCAAAAAGGACTCATGTCCAGCAAAGTTTCATTTTATCTATGAAAGGAAAATAGGAAAGTTAGGTTTCTTTCCAATGCAACTCCGTTCTTCTTTATGCATTGGTCCACTTTGAAGCAGCTCCTATGCTCGTACAAGAATTCCGGTGTTCTTGATTGAAGAATTGGATCATCACTGCTTCACTGTTCGTAAGCGCTTGTCCTATCATAAGGTATTCAGATGCCGGAATAGGTAGAAATTCAATGGAGCCGATATTTCGGAACTGTGCGGAGGATAATGATGCACATCGCAGCCACAGTTTGTGATTTGCAGCATCAGTGACAGCGGCTGTGAAGTGCATAGGCGCTTTGTCGTGGTGGGAGAGTGCTGATTTTCATTGGCATGCGAAACACCTTGGGCTTGCTGCTGAAGCTTGCTCGCGAGTAGATAGCAGGTCAGCATTCAAGCGTTGCGAGTCGGTCATCAAAATCCTTGTGAACATACAGCAACTGATCCCGATGGATGGCGAGCATAGGAAATTTTAAGTCTCTTAGACGTATCTATGCAAAATGACTAGTGGTGTCTCTTCTTCTGTGCGATTGTTGAGTCAGTAAAAAAAAAATTATGTAGAAATGGAATTAATTTGATAGGATGCCACGGAGACCTATAGGCTACTTGGTTCTAATATAATTAATTTTGCTGCCAGATTTTGAATTATTTTAAACTCTTCTACCAAAGCGTAATAGATTGGCCGGAATATTGACTTTTACTTCTGTGCTTGATACATCAAATAAGCTTACAAACATTGGCCTTACATAGGTGAAACTATCTATACTAAACCTAGGAATCAAAACAAAAGACCAAAAAAGGAAAAGAAGAGAAATAAAGCACTTCAGGATAGACGATGTTTTCATGCCTGTAATCACATTGCAGTCCACTCAACTTAAAGGGGCACTGTATATGTTTTGACATGTGAGCTCAAAACAACCTTCAGTTATAGTTAGATCGAATGCGCTTGGTCGCGCGCACCGCATCTCCTCGTGGAAGGAGAAAGCGGTTATTTATTCAGGTGATGACGTCATCGTGCTCTTCGACAGTCGTAGTCGTGAATAAAGCGTTCTTTCATACTGAGTGTGAACCGTGCTGAATGCGCCCCTCCTGGTCGTCTGTGGTTGATCTTTTTTGCCTCCCAGTGCCTAAATCGAGTCCCAATCGTTACACGACCCTCTGACGGTAAGTTTGATGGTGTAAATGTTTTCAATTCAACATAAGAATAGATTAAGAACAACTATTTAATGGTAAATAAGGAAAATCACAAAAAACTGAGAGTTGATAAAATTATAAATTCCTTTAGCTACTCACCCGTCAATACAGCAATGCACACATGGGCGATACTTCTCCACCCCCCCTTTCGATTGACTTGCTTTCAAAAACATTCACGATCTTTAGTATCATTCTAGATGACTTTCTATAGGTAGGCCATTTTCAGGTCCATAAAGAGCGACCATAAACCAATTGAAGTTGTGAGACCTATTATTCGCCAAACTGAATTCGCATATCCAATGACCTTTCTGAGAAATTTTGGCGTTTCGTGAAGATGTTTTAAGAGGCTCGTTATGAACGATTCTAAAGCTAGATGTATGTACAAAATGTCTGCAGGATACTTGATGCAGACAACCAATTTCTAATGTCAAAAAAACAATTTTTTTGTAAATTTGGAATAGCCTGGGGAGGATCCGACCGTGATCCAAGGACTTCTGTTCGCGCGCTCATCATCGGGCAGATTCGCGTGTTCGCAATGATCGTGATATGTGTATATAGATGCTTCGGCTAGCGACTTTCATTTTTTGATTCATAGTAAATCAGGTCCGATAATCACATGACTGCGCACAATACCAAAAGTGATTGATTATACTTTTACTCATAGGGACAAATTATTCGCAGCATGGTCTTTCTTTCTTTGATGCTTGGCGAACTCGCTTACGGATATTTTTGGCTAAATGACCACACATCAAATTCGTGAATCTACGTTTTGAGTTATTGATGATCCTCTCGCAAACATTTTTGAGAATGCTCGCATTTTTTCGATCTTCTTTGTAAGTTATTTTTTTTTATTTTTCTTTTTGTTTTTTTAAATTTTTGTTTTGGTGAATTTTTGTTATGTTTTTGTTTTTTTTTTTTTAATTTTTTTTTTATTGGGTTTTATGTTAGTTAGGTAATTCTTGATTTTACTTTCTTGTGAGTATTGGTTTGTTTACAAAATATCAAAACTCTCCATCATGCGCTGTTTAAATCTTTCAAATTCTGGTGAGCAAGAATTGAAGCTTTTCAAAAACCCAATTGTTCCTCCATCGCGGGACTCAAGAACGCAGCACTGTCTTCAACACTCACATGGTCTATAATTGAGAATGAGATTAGTTTTGTAATCCATAATTAGTGTCAAACAGCATATGATTAGCACATGATCCTGGCGACCATAACGTCGCTCATCTAAAAATGACATTTTTATCGCATTCTAATAACAGTAATCTATTCTTAATCATTAAATAAACGCTGGATCGATAATAACGCGGTGGAGAAGTTGTTTCATTTTTTCAAGTAATCACAGAGCTCAAACTCGAAATGTTTGTCCCTACCTTAGCATATAAAAAATGCATCACACTTTTCTATGATAACCGCGCAAACAATAATGCTGCAATTATGTTATGCAGAAAATGTAATTTCCGTTTCGAATAGCAAAATTGTGAAGACTATGCGCACTGTATTACGAGGAATTTGAAAATTACCGTACTATCCTACACAACGAACAAAAAATACTAAACTTATCTTAATTGTTCCGATAGATATATAAATAGGTTATCCACCAGATTATCACAAGTTGATCAAAACTAAACCAAATTTCATGTACAATTTCATTATATAATCAAACGGAGCAGCACTGTCACTCAATGTGACAATTTCACTTTTCTAGATATGGCCAAAAGACAAGAAGAAAATATCTACCATATAAATTAATAATGCTTAATATTTTATATTCTGTATTTCATTCAAAAGGAAAATTTTTACAAGGCTCAAATCCGAGGGCAAGGAACAAACGGACATTATCCAATTTCCAACCAATATTTCAAAATTATACTTGTAGTACAGTGCAATTGTACTCACACCCGTTCATGTAAACTTCACACAACATGCAAATACAAAAAAAATTACCAGATATCAAGCTTGTGAAACAATTCCTGGTTCAACCGTTTTGAAAACAATTTATCGGAAGGATGAATTTGGATTTCAGAGTCAGTTAGCATATTCCTAGTACTTGGAAATGTACACCGTGATGAAAAAATTGTTTCTATAAAATGATGGGTAATTGACAGCTTGGAATGGGGGTGAACATGCGGAAGACTGTTGCCTCGAGTTCTGGTTTCATTTGAAATTTCAAAGAAGTCATGAAAATTTACTACATTTAATTTTTTTGCTACAAAAATTTTATACAGAAAAATGAGATGATATCGCAATCGTCGAGCCTTAAGTGATAGCAGATTCAGAGTTTTAAGTCTTTCACTGTATGACATATAGGTTGGTATATGGACAGAAGGGTCCTGGAACATGCGCTTTTTGTACACTGTCGATCAGCTTGATGTTCTTTTCATGGATAGGGATTTCTCATAACGTTATTACCATACTCCCACTATACTTGCGGAACGTGAAAGCTTTGTATACACAAAACTATTGGCATTTAGTTTCCGCAAATAGCCAATATGTCCGCCAGACATTAAGCCCCTCATGTCTTCTTGCGCGATTTCGATATTATTTGATATGATTATTCAATGAAGAGATTCATGCGTCACCCAAAAAATACCAAGGTCCTTGTACGATTTCGAACGAACGGAACATTGTATCCCAGTATACTATATAAGACTCACATTGCTTTCAGAATTTCCCTAACTGCATAAGTTGCACATTTTTGCGATTTTAGAACCATTCCATTTTCTTGATTCCATTCCTCGATTCTTCGGATGTCATTTTGTAAGGGTTTCTTAAGTGTGGAAGTAGTTGGTCGAAGGGCATGCAAGTTCTTACGTCCATCAGCGCTATTTGATAATTTTTGGAAGCACACAAATTTTCTCTCGAAATCATTCATGAATATTACAAATAGTGTAGGACCAATTACTGAGCCCTGGATAACACCACTGCGTATACAAAGTGAAGAGGATTTCAAACCATCAAAAAGTACTATTTGCTCGCGATCTGTGAAATAATTCATCAGTCGATTGTCAAAGCCATAGTCAGGGTGCCCGCGACCTGGAAAAACCTGATATTGCTCCATAAACATGGAAAAACCTGCTGGGATATCAAAAACCTGGAAATTTTGAAAATGTTTTCAATTTTCTTATCGCTTTGAACTGCACTTCTTCAAATCTGTCGCATTGCAGATAGAACCATTTCTGATCACAATTTCAGTTCTCCTAAACCAATGTTTTCCATTTTTGTATGAGCATCTCGAATCGACTCATTAAAGACCTCATGAATCGCTTCTCGTAAAACATGAAGTTATGAAATTTCTTTGACAAGCTTCCGGAAAAAACTTTCTGCGTGTTGATATTTCATTGGATAAAGTGATAGCTTTTATTGTTTCAACCTGACGTATGGGTTTGGTGCTAACAAAGCATCTTTAAAAAACTTTGCAGAGCATCGACCAGAAGAATCAGTTTTATACGTGATTCGCAAGATGTTTCTGTCTGCCCTTGTCAGAAAGTTTCTTGAACGATGTCCATTACATTTTCCAATCGTACGTGCAGCAAGTGCATTGTCTCCGTATTCTTGTTATAACTCAAACCCAGTTGTAAAGCTGCATGTTCTTGCTCGAATGCAGATATTGTTCTAGAGAATTTAGTAGGAAGCCAACAGCGTTTTCTGAAGGAAATATGCAGATAAAGCATAAGCAAGTCAATATTCCAATCTTCTTGAGGATCATTGTTTTTTCGGTGAGCGAAAGTGGACAATGCCTATTGAAGCTCTAATTCCAAAGACTCGATGATTTTTATGCTAGAGGCCATTTGGAGAACAATTCTGATATTGGAAAAGACCTGATATTCTGTATCTGGACGGTGACCAAAATGATTTTTGATTTTGTCACAACGGAAAATAGCTCTGTCGAAATCCAGTCTTTTCAGTGAACAAAAATTTATATAGTTTGTAAATATACACAAAGCAATCCTCTCATAGCTTTCAGCGCATGGTGTTCGATACACTTGAATCGATTGCGAGTGGTCCATTGAACGTTGAATTACACTGAATTGAAAAAGTCCGTAGTAGGTCTGGCTAGGGCACGCGCGGTTATCGGAAATGCACTTGAAATGAAAAAACGAGACTTCACATGAGTCATATGAAAAAGACAAACGAAAGATGGCACGCTGAGGAATTAATGGAGGAGTTGAGATGCAAGAATACATGAGCGTGTTTTGGCAAATGCGAAGGCAGAAGAGAGACATGACAATCAACTAAGAAAATGGCAGAGACTCTAAAAAATAATTGAAAAGCTAAAGTGACTTTACCAACAAACTGCAACTTTCATCACTCAATAGATGTTATTCATATATCCACTATCGTTTTCTTTTATCTTCATGTACAATTTTATATACATTATTATATCCGTTAGTATTTGTAGGATTTTTATTTTATAATCTTTCTTGAATGAAGGAATAAAATATATATGAGTTATCAAATGTTGCGAATATACATCAAAATATCATTAAATTGATGCGAAAGAAATACCTATTATCTGACTTTTTCTTTCTAAGAATCTTGATAGATAGAGTAGATGGTAGTCCAGTTTCATTCGATAAAAATCAACATGAAAAAAATAACGAAATATATAATCTTGTAAATACCTGGAAAAACCTTGGAAAAAACCTGGAATTTCATGCGTTCCAGAAAAGCACGCGGGCCACCCTGCATAGTACTGTAATTTAGAGAATCAGGGCCTTCATGTGGAAACTCTTTCGATAACGCTTTATTGTAATCAAGAACATGATGTTCTACAAGTACATTCAGTTAGGTCCAACGTTTTTAGTTAACGACAAACTCAGTTTCCCCCTTGTTTAAACAATTAATATAAATTGCTGTAGAGGGTAGTTTGAGTACTTGATAGAAGTTTAGAAACTAATTAACCCTATGTATTTGACTAATTGGTTAGCGTACTACTCGTTATTTACAATGCATAGAAGTCAAGATTTGCTAGTTTCATATCAGTTTGAACCAAACCTGTGCGAATTTGCTGAGAGGGCTTTGATACGAATACAAATATGAATATGTAAACTAAACTGTAGATAGATGACAGAGGAAAACACTCTCGAGTCGACTTTAATACATTGAATTGGTGTTGTGTGCGGAAAACGCGTTATTCAGGCTTCCAAGAGGAGTTTAATAGTATCGGATGTGTTTGTTGTTGGGAAGAAGAAATGTACTCTTGATTTGCGCGAATCCTCTAAGTGTATAACATTGATGGGATAATTTCTCTGTTCTTTGTTTAAACACTCAAGTGCTCGAAACGGTTGAGGAGCTCGCAAAGTTCGTCATTTGACTGAGGGGAGAATTCCCCTGGTAAAAAGGACTCCCCTACACAAGTAAGATGTATCCGACACTACGCCTACAAAAACTACAGTTTACTGGGTGCAGTAGGAAATGATACCTATCCAAGTATGTCTGTTAATGTGTAAATTCCGTCTTGTGTCGTAAGGGGTTGGTACGTGATCATTTTCCAAACCCCAAAAATGAGTCATATACTGGATTCTTGGAATTTGTGGATCTTAATAAGTTAACACAAATGCTTGAAGCTTTTGAAAACATTCGTGGTTTATTTTCTTGAGTGTAATGCCAACTCAAATGCAAATGTAAGTAATACGCGGATCATTTATCAAATATGAGGTTTTAGAAATGATATTTACCTTTTAGAAATGGCACATTCCAGATTTTGACACATGATGTTACGAATTGAACTCGCTTGCTCTGAAACAGTTTTTTGCTGTAATTCGAATGTCAGGCCACTAAATCACAAGACAAATATCAGTTAATCAAAAAAATGATCTTTTGCCTTAACTCCCCATCTTCCAATGAAAATCATGGGTTTTGTCGTCACTAATGTCTCCAATACGTCCTTTCTATGCAATTTGTTCGTACAGTGAATCAATTTTGGGAGCCACTGTATTATCTTTCTGTAATTTAATAGAAACGGTCGATTCACAAAAACATGACCAATTTCGCTGCTACTCAGACTATTTCACGTATGGTTTGTATAAGTATTGCCAGTTAAGTCAAAGTTGCTGATGTCAAAAGTATAGTTTTCCATATGGAATATCAAGTATCTTTCCAATATTCTTGAAGATCGCCAAGTCATTGTAACACCCGTTTACACATCATCAGATGTAAAAACTATAACAATAGATCCTTTAGTATCGTTTGACGGTATATTTGCATCAACTTAAAATGTGTTTCCCACACAAATATGTACGGTCAAAATTTTGCATGTAAGTTCCATGGATTATTGTCCAAATCCGCACATAAACATGAAATCTTGTTTGGGAGGCTCTTTCTTGAAGTTAGTTTTAAAGTGCACGGTATTCACTTTCAGTTTCAATCACTCTGGGTATCAGTCGACCAAATAATAATCGGAAAAATGTGACCGAGTTCATTTATCAATTGTCACGTATATTCGGCATCCGCATTCAGTTTGCTGTTTAGTCATCATTTTTGGGATGATTCACTGATGTTGGGCTCGTTTACAAGTACTGCAGCAGCCTGACCTCTTCCAATGCCTGATAACACTAAAAAAATCATTTATGAAAAACAGCACATGAATTGACAAGATGTTATTCAACAACTTTTATTATATTCGTTGACAGCTGCGCGCATCAACGGGAGAACATTCCTCTGTTAAACGCTCTTCTTTGCAGGACAGATCTTCACTTGATATTGGTGGACAGTTTGTATTGGAATATTTTCTCTTTTTTCTGGTGGTAGATTAAGTGATATAGCGTATAGCATCTTTCCTTCAGCTTGTATCTTCTTGGTTTAGGTAGCTGTTCCATAGTAATTCGGATTTTAAATCCCTCACATACCTAGATAGTTGTCACTATTAGTGGGAAAATTGAGGGGACTTTAAGAGACGCTCAAAATACCAATCCATGTAGAGGTTGGCTCATCGAAAACTCTTTTACTTTTACGCAAATTACGTATAACCTCACAACGGACCTTCTTGGGGTCATACTTTCCGGGAGAATTGGAAGTGCAAGGTTCCTCCTCAAAAATTTTGTGTTACGTAAGCGCACTTTCCAACTTGACAGTGAGGCAACGTTAAAGACAAATGACCTCGCTTCAATCGACAAAATATCTCACTCGGCATGAACGCTTTTTCACGACTACGACTGTCGAAGAGCACGGTGACGTCATCACCTGAATAAATAACCGCTTTCTCCTTCCACGAGGAGATGCGGTGCGCGCGACCAAGCGCATTCGATCTAACTATAACTGAAGGTTGTTTTGAGCTCACACGTCAAAACAAGTACAGTGCCCCTTTAATGAATTTGTTAAAACTTATCAATTGCCACTACTATTATTTTATGAGTAGTATGGGCGCGACGCACGATAACTATTTGTACTTTCATAATTTCTGTTATCTGATGTGGATGTAAAATTATCCATTGTGTCATAAATCTCGATATATAATGAATTAAAAGAAATATTTCCCTCACATGATGTTCGATTGATATAATAAAGAATATTTTACAGTTTACTTATCACCTCCATTTCTGACCTTAACTCAATCGTAAAACTTATAACCCCCCCATAGTATCCATCGATGTGACATGAAGAAATGCGAATAATATTCCCGTTAACGAAAGATCCATGCGACCATGTTTATACAACACATCTTTTGAGAATTGAGGTAAACTATTATTGATAAGCGACATGACTACGAAATTGAAGGTCGTCGACAAAGCTAAGCTCCTGTGTGTCACGTTTGATTGTCAATAATTACTATGGAGGGATCATAATAATAATAATAATAATAATAATAATAATGAAGACTTTATTTGTCAAACAAAAGCGGTATGACAGTTCAATATCATGATGTACAAGAATGGCATATGAAATTACAAGATAGTGAACAAAACATTTTAAGAAAATCTGGAGTACTTCACAAATGAATTGTTGTACAGAGTTCCTCTTCTTTGCAAGGGGAGTAAGGTTCGGGAATGTCTGACACTATGAACACGATTTCGCACAATAAAAAATTGGGATAGTGGATGATTGCTCTTATTGTCAGCAATCTTCCTCAGAAGCTTAATGCATGCATTGTCCAAAAGCTGATGAAGACTCTGATCATTCATGGAATTCGCCCATCTTTTAGCAATACGATGTAGACGATCAAGTTTGTTGAAGTCTTTCACATTAAGATCACAAGTAATAGGACACCAAAATATTAGATGACTGTAGACAAAGGCATAAAAGGCCTTCAAAATGACTGTGCCAGGATTTCCGTTAACATGTAGGCGTTTTACTAACGACATTCCGTAACAACATTTACGGTATAGATAAGAAAATTGAGTATTCCAACGAAGGTCGTGGGAGGAAAATACACCTAGAATTTTCAGATGATCAACTTGTTCGATTACAGTTCCATTTATCACAATATTATTGCAGGAGACATGGGGAGCTTTCCTAGAAAAAGAAAGACGTTTTGTCTTTTCAACATTGATAGTGAGACTTTTGGAAGATGCCCATTTACAATCATATTGATGGTATTATGTGCCGCCTTGTAGAAAACTCAACACTGTTTGCATACTAAAACAGATCAAGGCTCCTCAACATTAGCCGTGGTCAGTGCATTGTGCACTCACAAGATCAGTGGCAAGTTATGGGTTTCCGGAGTGGTGCAGTGTCACTGTCAGTAAATTCCATTTTCGCAGACTTGAAGGGTAATCGCACAATTTGAAGGGTATATTGCATCTTCATGGAAGTAAATTTTTCGATCATTGCGACGATTTATTGCTATTAACTTAACTACATAATCGCTTCATCCGACGAATATGATGTATATAATCACTAATCTCTCCGTTGCTCAAATTGTCTAGGAAACTCTCATCGAAAACTGAAGACCAAAACCGACCGTTTGAAATCTTTTATTTGATATGTTTAATTTCATTCACTTTTATTTCATCCACCTTAGCTTGTTGTAGGCCATTAATCATGTAAGGGACTACCTCAAAATCATGTCATGAGGTACAATGAAGAAATTATTATTAGTATCATGGTGGGGTGGGTGTTTTCCTTCTTTTTCTTGATTTGAATGATCAAAATGAATCATGTTGTTGCTATCTTAAGAAATCACTTAATATGCAAGATTGTAAGTTATGGAATTACAGGATGTTTCATCAATTTGGAAATACTATTGTATTTGGAATCAATCAATAGGAATCTTGATGATGTCAGCAAAAGCTGTCGCACCATTTAGAAGTCATGGTCATTTTTAATATTTCAAAAGGTGAAAAAAGAAAGTTAACTGAAAATATGAATCCGGTACTGAAATGCTCATGCATGTTTCTGAAAGTGGTACAAAGTCCCTTTTGCGGATTTGATGCATAATATATAGCAGCTTAAGATTTCATTGTATGTCCCATTGCGCAGCATGGACGAGCACATTGTTCAATGTTACTTTGACAATCAATCACTATCAACACAGGGCTGTTGGCGCTGAACTACATTAAGACGCTTCCTATTCTGTAAAACATGCTAACTTGCTTTTCGTAGTACTATTTTGTCGAAATTTCAGTAGAGCGAAGCAATTGAAAATTCATTTGACAGGGACAGAATGATAACACAATGAGAAATCATTAGGGAAGTAGCCCTGTCAGTGGTGGGCAACGTATGCCGCCGCTCCGGGCCGACAGTATGCAATGCGTGGCGACTCGTCAGCGTTTCTCTTATCTAAAGTGATCTCGCGACCAATAATTTGAATCGGCGATGACTTTGACCTTTAAAAGGTGCTTCTTGCAAAGCTGAGGGGATTGCAAAATTTTGACAGGATTATGTGAATTTGCAAAATTACTAACTAATAAGTAAATGAGCAATAGATGGTATGAAGTTCACATCTGAATGCTCAAACCATTGTTCCTTTCATGATGAATGTATTCTCAGCATGAACGTAATTGACCTAGCCATCAACTGCGTGAGTTTACGCTAAGACACGTGGTGTTCGCTGGCCATGTTGAGCAGGTTCCACTATGTAATAAACCACACTGCAATGGGCCTTTAAATGCATAAAGGAGGCAGCGCATGAAGCAATCCAACTTTTTGTTAAACATTCTTAGCGGATTTTGCTTTTTGCTACTGCACCAATGTATATAGAACTCAACTGAGTACATTTAATTTAGCGATAAAGAACAACGGGAATTCATTGAAGCTTGGTTCTCAGGCAATATGCCTATATCTGCAACCGCCATATGGAGATCGACAACATCTACTATTCCCTAAAAGATCACTGGCATATCAATGATTATAGAATTTCCCATGACGTTCTTACAAATTTATGTACGCCTGATGACGAGTCTGAGTTCAGACTACGAAAATTCCCATTATATTTTTCATAACATCTTTTGAAGTTTTATCCTGCAAAGTTCTCAATTTGTTCAAATATATCAAACAGGATGCCAATATCCTCATATGTTTATTTGCAGCATATTGCACCCAGACTTTTCAATGCGATAAAAACATAATATTGCCAGACTAGTTTCATGGCTTCCAAGGCAGCATCTTCAGTGGAGAGAAAGAATACGGTTACATCGCAATCTTTATATCCGTAAAAGGAACCATTAGGCATTCATAAATGGATTTCGTAAATGTCAATCAAACACGTGTCTCTGGTTACAAGTTCAGAAGTAACTCGTGAGAACTATTCCGTTCATTTGACAGTGCATAGCTATCTGCTTTTAATAGAATAGTTTCCAGAATGAAAGGATATTTGTGCTGACCGATGATTCTTAAATTTTCAGACTTAAGAAAATGGTCATGCATAGAGATCTCTTGTTTGGAAACATGGATAACCTTTCAGATACTCATTTAGGCGAGTTTTTAGGTGACGTTTAATAGCACCAACATTTCACAGCGATTACAACTGTATTCATAAATGGGACAATAGATTTCAAAAAACGACTCGCAATGGCATATTTGTTTTGAAAATAATTATCAAGGTTTGGAGGTTTTGAAAATCGGCTTGAATTCTCCGCTCTGCCGATATATAGTTTTTTTCGGCCTCCAGTTGTGGTTCTTCTGCGCCGTTCTCTCCATCACCGCCTGCTTCTAACAATGCTCCCGTCTGTGCTGTTCCCTCCACCCTGCATCATCGCGTGGTTCTCCCTCGCCTACCTGCGTCTGCCCTCACCCTGTTTCCACCTAAGTCTTGCGCGCTCGTTGGGCGCCACTTTTAGGGGCCGGCGCACAGCCTCTCCTTCCTCCGGCCTTCATTCCTGCTAGCCCTGTCCTCCTCGTCATAGCCCGGCCTTCCCCGCGTGAGAGCGGCCTCCGCCAATATTCGCTCTTTCCCCCTCTCCCCCGCCTCATAACAAGTGGCTGGCCTGCCAGGGTCCGGACGATTCAACCCGTTGGCCGCGGCAATGATTGAAGTCCGTGATGATTCTGGTTGGGATGGATCTTGCACATTATCATCGCCCATGCCCCTCGCTCGCTTCGTCGGACTCTTCATGCGGCTTCCTTGGCATTCACGTACATTTACCTCTTTTCAAACACTATCTCGTTTTACTTAACGGCAACCTTCCCCCCTTCGCTGGCTCCTTCCTACCAAAGCCCCTCCACCGTCGCCTCTCTCTTGCTCATTCCCCACTTCCCATCCAATTTTATCTTAAGGTATCTTAACACACCCTCAGGGATTCTCAGGGGCCATCCTAGCTCTCATCGGCTCTGAAATTACTCCTGGCCTTCATGTTGCCTCTGATCTTGATAAAAATTCAAACTCCCTAATAGTGACACCCCTATGACACATAAATCACCTAAACTCTCCCCCCTGCCTGCCCAGTCCCTTCCCCCCCCCGGGGTTGGACGGTGCACCCTCCACCCCCAAGAAAAAATCACTCCAATTTCCTGGAACACCCTTTACGGGCCCCCCTCGCGCGGGGCCGGGGGGGGGCGGGGCCGGGGGGGCCGGCGCGGGCGGCGCCCGGGCCCGGGGGCCCGCGGGGGCGGCGGGGGGGGGGGGGGTTGGGGCGTCGCGGGGGGGACCCCGGCCGCCGCCGGCGGCCCGGGGGCCGGGGCGCGCGGGGCCCGCGGGGGGCGGGGGGCGGGCAGGGGGGCCGGCCCCGCCGGGGGCGGCGGGGAGCGGGGGGGCCGGCGGGGGGCCCGGGGCGCCGCGGGCGGGCGGCGGGGGGGCGGCGGTCTCTTGCCCCCTAGATGTGACAGGGCGTCCTTCCTGGACCTTGGATCTGACAATCTCTATTACGATATCCTCTCATCACCCTCACTATTTCTTCTAGTAAGTGCAAACCGTCCTTGTAACTTAGAATGATGACTGCAAGGACTCATGTAACTTTTTAATTGTCCGACCATGACTCCGTAGTCCTTCTTACCTCTTGCCGAAGCCGCTGCTTCTTTTCCTCTATCAATCTCAGAAGCGGCAATCTTCAATACCTTTCGGCCTGCACCCGCCATCACACGAAAGCCTGGTTCCGCGAACGAGATCATCTCGTCCGTGCACGGCCGTAATTCGTTCAGACGAGCCCATTTAATGAAGCGGATCATCAGGCTTGCGTTTCTTCTGCATCCCGCTCTTGCCATCAGAGCCATTGCAAAAACCCAAAGCTGAATGCCTGTCAATGGATAGCGTCCAATATTCATCTTTCTCAAATCCCGTGAGATCCTCGCTCCTTCCTCCGCTCTGGCACTCCCAAATCTTACAGTTCTGATCCAACCCTTTCTCGGGTGCAGCTCTACAAGGCTACAGCCAGCCGATGCTGAGGTTTCCTGATCCCTCTTTATGCCAGTTTCCACCCAGGTCACTATACCACTGACCACTGACCTTTGACTCAATCAAAGGCTTTCACAGCTCCAAGCCTTGTGCAAGGACTGTGTTGGCTACGTTGATTTCTGTCGTGCCTTCGACTCTGTCCGGCATTCAGCTCTCTACCATAAGCGTCAGGCATCTGGCCTTCCTCCTTGCTTTGTTCACTGGACCCAGTCCTTCTTGTCGAACCGTCGGGCGCAGGTGTTGGAAGTTGGACTTCCTCACCGACTGATCAGTTGCTTTCTTCTTTTGAGCGCGCTTTTCGCCTCCCGTCCACGTTTCCCCTCTGATTCTATCGGCCCTTCTCGTGGTGTTTCTTCTGCTCTTCTCATTCACTTTATCCACCTGTATCTTCTCCGCATGAGGCCCCTATCTACTGGCCTCCCTCCCTATGTGGTCCCCTTCTCCGTTTTCTGTGTCCCTGGCATTGTCCTTTCCAAACATTCCAATAAAAAACAATTCCAACACCAACCAACAAATTCCATTCCACATATCCACATATCCAATTAAAAAAAAACAGTCCCACCAAAAAATATACAATCCAAATCCCCATTCTTAAAACTCCCATCCATCCATTCTTCCAACAAATCACACCCGGACCAAAAAATAAAAAAATCCATTCATTCCATCCCACGAATTAAAACATATCCAAAAAAAATCACCATATCTTCCAAAACCATTGACAATCCAAGATCCATACTCCAAATCCAAAAACACATCCTCCAAATTTCCCCCGATATTATTCCCATCAACCCAATCAATATAAACGACCAAACACCCCAATACACAAAAACCAATACTACTCGATTACCCACAATTCCAATTCCCAGCACACTATAGATCAAACACATCCAAGTATATTCCAATTCTTCCATCCCATCCCCCAAACAAATCCACCACCCACCCACATTCCAATTTCCCATTTCCATTCCTCCATAGAAAAATACATTCCCCATAACAAGAAAACCAAAAAAACTATAAGTCCCCCTACCTAAATCCATTCCCATACTTTCCCCATTAAACAATCTCCATTCCATCCTACACAAACATCCAAATTCCAACATAACCAAAATAAACACCAATTCCATACAGAAATAAATCCAATCCACCCAAAATCTCTATGAATCCATCATACCATTAATAACAATTCCAAATCAGTACCTTCCAAAAGATTACCCTAATTCCATGCACGGAAATTTCGCAAAAATCCATCTACGCAGAATTTAATAGGATGAAACAGATTCCCAATCACTAAAACCTGTGAGAAACACAAACAATATCCCCAATTCCCAAAACATTTCCACCCTCCTCCCCAACCTTCCAGACTACCGATGGTTAAGTTCCAATATATCAAGACCGAATAGACAAGTGTTTTTACTAAATGCTTCCCAAATCAACATACAACCAAAACAATAATAAAGTCCAAAAATATGGAGAACCATTCCAAAAATCACCACAAACAAATTTTCCAACAAAATTT